>WBZZ01005522.1:52500-95000 GCA_019918135.1 Paulinella micropora
ATGATGCTACAGACTTTCCAGACATTGTCGTAGACACACTTGCATACAATCTGGGTTTCCGAACTCGCGCTGCACCGATGTCTGAATTATCAAGGACACGGAGAAACCTGGATGTCGTGGATTGGGTCTGGAATGAAAAGTGATTCAAAAACATCAAACCATCAGCAAGGAAAAAAGATCTGCAATTGCAGGTGTTGGAGAGAAGGTCAAAGTTGGATGAAAAGGAAGAGGAATGTGCTCACCGATTGTGTTTCACTGAACACTGCGTCACTAGGTTCAAGCATACCCTTACAGAAAATGCTAAGAGGTTGATCAATTGGAGCGAACAAAAAGAAGGAAGCATGGATGTGAATTGGTTACAGACGTGCCTACGGGATGCCGTTGCAAAATTGAATAAATAACCGGTTGCGCGGGTTTGTAAAGCTTTTGAGGGGCTGAAACTGTCGACAGATGAATTGCAATCTCTACAACGTTCTGGAGAGATGTTACTGAGGAAGTATACCTGGTGGAGGTGCTTCAAGCAGAAGGGCTGCAAGCAGACCATCCCACGAACTGTACGTACGCGTGTACATGCGCAGTAGTCTTGTGTATGTGTTCATAATCAGATACTGATAGGTGGTGTGTGATGTTGTGCATGTTGTTGGCTTATGGCATGCTGTTTGATTGCCTGCACAGCGCACGCAACACATGTTGGACCTGGTGGGGGCCACAGCACAGGATGACACGGTTACCGAACAAGAGTGGAAGGAGTGCGAGGAAGAATATGGTAATGGGCACGAAGGTCACAAAGGGAATGAGATGGATTTTGCTACAATGAGAAAATTTGTGGCTGAGAAGTCGGAAAACTTCGTAAACGACCTGAGAGACCAGATGCCGCCGCCGGAGGGTTATAAGTGGCGCATTGCTGTTGTGCAGTTTTTGAGCTATCACGCAGGAAAGCAGGGTCCTGCAGAAACTGTGAGCATAAAAATAGGAAAGGGTGCTCGTACAAGAGAATTCACCGTGACGCCGGGAGAGTGGCAAAATTTCCACAGTGACCTGCAGTTCAGGGTAACAAGCCTTGGCTGGCTTATACACAAGAAAATAAACATTTTCTGTGTGCACGTGTATGGACTGTCTCTCGCAGTGTGTGTGTGTGTGTGTGTGTGTGTGTGGTGTGTGTGTGTTTCAGGCTGGTCTGTCAGTAGCGCTGCTGCTGTATCTGCCAGTGAAGAAGGATGAAGGAGTGGATGTATCACAGAAGGACAGCTGAACCGATTGCGAAGAAATTAGCGAGACTGTTGTAGCGGAGGATCAAATCAACCACTATATTTTGAGCTCGAGTGAGTTTAAGAAAGCGATTATGGAACAGCACATGAAGCATGGTCCGGATTTCGGTTACGTAGGAGAAGGAGAACCTCTATGGGAGTTTGTGCAGGAGCTGAGGTTGCGAGGTTCCGGCTCAACAACAAAAGCGTGTCGTATTCCAGATAATTGCGGAAAGTCCAACCCAGGGGATGGGTTGGTGATAACAGGGACGGTGGAACACAGCGGCCGTAGAGGGAGGAAAGATACATTGTTTGTGCAGGCAACGCTGGAGAGAGTTGCATGATGAAATTAAGTATGTAAGTAAGTTTTGTAAGCATCAGTAGGAGTGATTCAAGTGTTAAGCTGTTATCATTAAAGTTTTATAATCGGAAAACTGCAGATCTGAGAATCCCGGGGGAGAAGGACAATGCCGGTTGGAAGCATCGTTATGGTGTGTGTATTAAACTTTTTGATCTAGGAATTTTGTGGGGTGTTGGATACAGCGGCAATAGGGAGGTAATAGTGCGGTAATAATGAGGCAATAGTGAGGCATTAGTGAGGCATTAGTGAGGCATTAGTGAGGCATTAGTGAGGCAAGAGTGAGGCAATAGTGAGGCAGTAGCGAGGCAATACTGAGTCAATACTGAGGCAGCAGTGAGGCCAAATGAAATTGCGAAACGTGGCAATAATATTATGTCTATGTTTGATTGGATGTTGGATACAGCGGCAATAGTGCGGTAATAATGAGGCAATTGAGGTAATATTGAGGCAATATTCAGGCAGTAGTGAGGCAACAGTAAGGCAAATGTAAGTATGAAACGTGGAAATATGTCTATGTTTTGCTGGGTGTGGGATGCAGCGGTGTGTACAGCGGCAATAGTGCAGTAATAGAGGCAATAGTGAGGCAGTAATGAGGTAATAGTGAGGCAATAGTGAGGCAATAGTGAGGCAATAGTGAGGCAATAGTGAGGCAATAGTGAGGCAATAGTGAGGCAATAGTAAGGCAACATTAAACCAAAATATAAGTGTGAAACGGTGGAAGTGTGCACGTTTAGCACAGGGCGCGGTAAATCGGGACTAAGATTTCAAGGCGCGGTAAATCGGGCGAGGTAAATCGGGACTGTACAGAGGGGGAGCGTGAAGGTGAAGAGTCCCCGGCTAGAGACAGGGACGGGGTTAGAGCTCCGGTAAGGGTGCCGTCCCCCATAGGTCCCGACCATGGTGTTGATGCAGACCCCGGTGGTGGGAATGCTACCGTCGGGACCGATAGCAATCCGGTGACTACGCCCTCCACCAGCCCAAGCAATAGGCGTAGGTCAGTGGGCGCTCGTGCGTTTGGCTTCCTTGAGACGGTCCGAGCCTCCGTGAGTGGGATGCCCTGGTTTGCGTCCCATGCTAAGACGGTACCCCCTGCAGACCGAAAGGTGACTTCCTTGTTACCCCCTACTACAAGTACCGGTCCGTCTACGGCCTGATAGTCCTGCTCGACTAGGTACCGGAGAGCGAGAGAGTCGACTCCGAGCAGTGGCAGAGCAGCAAGAGGAGATGCGCCGGTTGCATCGTCCGGCGTTGAGCGGTGAGGAAGAAAAAGATGAAGCTGACTTCCGGAACAGGTGGGGAGAGTGGACTAGGCTGTTGTACGACTGGGCGCAGGGAAGTGAGTATCCCATGAACAAGCCTAGGTGGCCGAGACATTGGGCCGTAGAAGGAGCAGCAGCAAACAGTGCCGACGGATTCAACCCCGTACTAGGCCGTTCCGGGTACGAGAAAGGATGGTGAACGGTGAGAGCGTACTAGAGATGGAACACGCCCGTGTGTCCGAAGCCGAAGGAGAAGCTGACCCGGTTAATGACCTAGTGCGTTTCATGGCCGAGCGTGGATGGATGGCTAAGGGTATCCGGCTAGCAGAACAGGCTCTACTAGGACGGAGTGTGGACAAAGATGCCATGTTCGATTCAGGGGCTACGTTGCAGTTTGTGCCGGCCGGAGCCGAACAGCGTCTGTTCAACATCAAGCGAGGGATGAAGCGGGTAGACACAGTCAACGGGCAGACCACCGTCACTAAGAAAGGCTCGTTAGACATGACGACCGTGAACGGAAAGGGTGAAAAAAGGTTACATCTAGGTAGTGTGTGGATTAGCCCAAACGTAGATAAAACCTTATTTTCCGGTCCTAAGTTAGCCAAGGAAGGTTACAGCGTAATGCTCAACAAGAAGGGGGAGGGCTACATCACTAAGGCCCGGATACCGGACATTTCCCCAGAACTTAAGGCCGGTGTCCTGTACCTCGACGCCAAGGATAAGGTGTGGCGCTTTGTGACTTCCACCAACCAAGAGCTGGCTATCGATAAGGCTGAGGCTAGAGCCTTCTTCGGGAAGGAGATGGCTAATGTCACGGAGTTGACTAGTGAACAACTTCATCAGAAGTTCGGAGGGCCCGGCAGCAGCATGCAGCGCCTCATCAGTGAAGCGTACGGGATCAAGATAGTGGGTGACAAAACCCATGAGCAAGCGGTAAAAGAGTGTAAGGAATGTCCAGCCGCAAAAGGGGGAAAAGTGAACCACCCGGCAAGCAACCAGTTGACACAGGTAGGAAAGTTCGAAGCTGTGTCGTTCGACAAGTCGGGCGCCTACGCAAACCCCTCCATGGTGGGTTTTGGTACGGCATGGTGGGAATCGAGGCTAACACCGGGTATGCGTTTGGCCTCCTTCTAAAGGATGGCACCGCGGCACCACAAGTGCGTTTCATGCGGGAATGCATAAACTTCCTTGAGATGCAGAGCGGCAAGAAGGTGAAGGAAGTCCGAGTAGACGGTGAGCATACCTCAGCCGACTTCAAGGAGCTGGTCCGGGACACGGGAGTGTGGAAGAGGATCAACACCCTCAACGAACACAACAAGAACGCCTATGCCGAAGTGTCCCAACGTGACTTTTGGCGCAAAGCGCGCCATAACCTGGTTAAGGCTCAGCTACCCTATGAGCTCTTGCGATATGCGTGGCAGCACGCTATACTCTTGCACAACCTTTCACCGAAACGATCCGGTGGTGAGGTCCGGATGTTTGAGCTTATGCCCTGTGAAAGAAAGGTGAATTGGATAGCTTACCTTCATCCTTTTGGGTGCCTATGCCACATGGTCATCGAGGGCAGGTTAGGACATGACGAGAGCCGGACGCACATGGCCGCCTGGTTAGGGCTGAGTTTGGAGTACTCCGCACACTTGATCCTGTGTGAAGGAAGGGTGTTCCCATGGCGAAACGTCAACGGACGAAGAGCAGTCTGCTGCTTCCCCTCCTTCTCCTTCTTTTCCCTCTTCTCCTCGTTGTCCTCTACCTACACTCCACATTGCTTCTGCCTCCTCTACTACTGCTGCTACTACTGCTGCTGCTGCTGGTACTACTGCTACTACTGCTACTAATACTACTACTACTACTACTACTACTACTACTACTACTTCTGTCTCTTCTGTCTCTTCTGGATTCCTCTGTTTCCTCTGTTTCTCCTCCTGCTAACAATGATAGTAATAACAGTCATAATCATAACGATAATAATGGTTGTAATAATCCCAACAACAACAAGAACAACAACAAGAACAACAACGACAGCAAGCTGAACAACAACAACAACAACAACAACAACAACAATAATAATAATAATGCAACAACAACGTTGTTACAACAACAACAAGAACAACAACAACAATGATGACGACGACGACAGTAGCAACAACAACAACCACAATAAGAACAACAACAACAACAACAACAACAGCAACAACAACAAGTACAACAACAACGACGACACCAACTACAAAAACGACAATGAAGGTCAAGAAAAAAGAAGACGAAAAAGCTGAAGAAGAGAAAGTAGATGAAGAAGAAGATGAAGGAGATGAAGAAGATTATGAGGATGATGAAGGGGTGATCATGAAGATGGTGATGAAGATGAAGATGACGATGATGAAGATGATGAAGATGGTGGAGAAGGAAGTGAAGAAGAAGAAGAAGAAGGAGGAGGAGGAGGAGGAGGAGGAGGAGGAGAAGGAGGAGGAGGAGAGGAAGAACAGGGACGAGAACAAGAACAGCAACAGCAACAACAGCAACGTCAACGACGACCATATGTAATTTCACGACCATTTGTAATTACACATGGACGACCGTTGGACAAATAATTTGTTATCAATAACAACAATAACCACAATAGCAATTACTTTCGCTCTGTACTTTCTAATTTATTTTTCTCATAACTTCAGTTCTATCTCCTCTTTTCCTCTTTATACCTTCCTTTTCCAACACTTTTGATGTTCACAAATTTATTTCTTTCATTTCTCATACTTCATTTTTTTTTCTTTTCTGGCTTTCAGTTTTATATCCTCCCTTTTCCAATCTTTTAACTTTTGATTTTTTTCTCCCCTCTTTTGTTTTATTCACCCAAGTTCCATACCTCCATTTTACCTTCACTACTGTTTAACCCTTATTTTCTCTTCCTTGTATATATATATAGGAATCGGCTCCTCCGCCTCCATTTTACCCAATGATTCTTCTTTGAAACTTTTTTTTCATTCCGTTAATTTTTTCTTTCATCATTTTCCCTTCAATTTTCCCTTTTCCCCCCTTTTTTTGTCCTTCTGATTTTCTCTCTCCCTTTCATATTACTTTTTTAATAATTCTTTTCTTATTCTCTTTTTCAGAAGCCTCTGGCTCTTCCCCCTTTCTTTTTGTTACCCTTTTCCCAACCTATTTTCTTTTTCCTTGTTTTTCATTTTTTGGTTTTCACTCTTTCTAGTGACTTCTGTGTAAGTTACTCTTGCGTTCTTCCCTTTTATTCTTTTGTTACTATTTTTATTATGTTCTTTTTCATATATATATATATATATTCTTATTTTCCCCTCTTTTTTTCACCTTCTTGCTTCTGAGCTCCCTTTCTTTCCCTGCTTCCTTTTCCCCTTTCCTTCTTCATTTTGTTTCATTCTTTCGTTTTGACTCTACGAGTCCACCTTTACCACTTCCCTTCTAACACGTAGGCTTCCCACTTATCCCTACTAGTGGCAAGTATTCTATCATTAAAAGTTTATAAGTGAAAAGTACGACGCTTACACCCAAATGAGAGAGGACCGAATCCGAAGACCGTGTCCCGTCAAAAAGGGAAAGTCAGATGGCCGAGCACGACTGGCCGAACATGTGTGGACGGCCTTCTGTATGAAAGGATGGTTTCATAACAATCGGGGGGTGTAGTAGAGACTACAGTAGTTTTGGTTTGCTGTTTCTTCGGGATCGCGTTGGTTCTTTAACATCAGTTTCCTTTTGATGTGTTGGTCAGGTCTTCCTGGTTCCTTTCAAGTTTGCCTGTGGTCGTATTGGTGGTGGGTTTTACCGGTGTACGCTGTTGTTTTTATCACTGGGTTCCAGTGTTACCGTGGGTTCTGCTACTATCTGGTACCTACTGTTGGTCATCCTTATTTCCTGAAGAGCGGGGGACTTGCTGATCTCGACCAATCTATGCACGCGAGTTTGTGGGGCGGTGGTGTGCTAGCTGGGGCGGATAATATTATCGTTAGGGCTGACATTGGGAAATGGCTCTCTGTTTCCTTTTTGTTGATTGGCTCTGACAGTGTTCTACATTTTCCGCCACACTGGTTTCCTCTCTTTTGTAGAGGAGGAAGATTAGGTTATTTTCAGAGTGCTTGGAATTGGATAGATAAATACCCCGGCTTGCATTAAATAATATCTTTTGATTTGAACCGACAAAAGTGGAGTCCCAGCCTAGATTTTTCTATCCTCCAAATTTTAATCAAGCAATTTTGAAAAAAGCAACTCTGCCAAGCAAAAGAAGAAGGAAAGAAAGTGGTGGGGTGTAGGAAAGGAGTTGAAGAGGTGTTAGGAGTTTGCCGTGCACAAAAGCAGCAGTGAAACATTGCACAGAGGCCCACGAAGCGGCAGGGCAAGACAGTCGTTGTGTGTACGACTTTGACACCTATAGTAGTGTGTTTGGTGATTGTGGGGCCACTAAGTGTGTCTCCAGTGGTGAAATAACACAACAGTGTTCACTGGATTTATCGTCGACTCATTGTCGAGTCAGAGGAGTACTTTACTAGCACACCCACAGGAAGTAAAAAGACATACAGTCTGTTCCCTAGGGGCATTCCTACACTTATCCCTATACATACTCCTTACGAGGAGAACAACAAACAATCACACACTCAGACTCCAGTCTGTATAGCCACAAGTGGTTAGCCTCACACAAACGTTAGGAAAACGTAAGGAAGTGTAAGGAGGCAGAGGAAAACAGACAAACGAAACACAGACAGAAACATATTCAATTGGCATAAAACCTGTTTGCACAAACAACACACATGATTCCTACACCAAACGAGGTGGCCATCTCTTAGGGAGGTAGTAGGCCAGTCAGACAAGACATAGGCCAAGGAAATTACGTGTGAAACAGACACAGGAAAGCCATAACGGATGATGTTTTTAGGGCAATTTGTATTTTCGTCAGAAACAAACAAAACACACACCTCTCATCACACTCAAGCACTACAAACGTGTCGTGTGGTGTCGAATAGGTCAGCAAGGCCATGAACTCGATACAGAGCGGCTCAGAAGACAACAGCGACAAGTGTGTCAAGGGTCAGCAGCACTTGGTACACACACATATGCACACACACGAAAACACTCACAAACATACCCACCACGCTCAGAAAGGAAAGGCTTCGGTCGGTTTTGGACTTCAACTTGGGAGAGAACCTTTTTCAAGGGAAAGGGAACAGTGACCTATTGGGCTGAGCCCAGGGGGCTCATTGAAAACCTTTTCATACGTTCTTTGCTGTGTACGCACAGGGGTGTACAAATAACAGACAGACAAGTTTGTGAGTAACGAGTGTGGTGTGCATTGCCAGGGTGCACAAGCATACGTCGACTGGCTTACGAGGAAACTCAGCAATGCTTTCCCCAAGCAAAAGGGGGGAGGGGGGGGGGGGAGTGAGGCAACTTCAACCTTGACTGATTGTTAGTGTGTGTGTGTGGGTTGGTTGTTGTTGTCATACGGTGTATTTGCCACAAGCATCGATCACACAACGAATAAGACACAGGAAAACAGAACAAACACGACACCACACTTGCACAAGACACATACGACACTGCTCGTTTCACGCCAATGAATGGCAACTCAAACACTGCGTGGTTTAAATTAGGCTACACAACGAGGTCAACCACAGCCATTCGTCTGGACATGTCTGAGGGCACAGACACCAACATCCCACCCGCCACGGGTGAAGGCTTCACAACTCCAGCAAGGGGAGGAGGCAGAGGGGAGGAAGATCCAATCCCTCGCTCCCTATGGAGAGGAGTAGACAACGGACTCGTGATCCCTACTCGAACGATTAAGACTAGGGTTGTGGCTGATCAATACCGTCATCGTTCAGAGGGGTGGCCGATAACTCCTCTCGATGAGAGGGAGCACGGTTTTAACCATAACGACACCTCGCAGTCCTTTTCCCTAATAAAGACGAGGAGGAGGAATGGTTCAGGTGCGTTTTTACTGAGGGGAAGGTAGTGGGTGTTGTAGGACTGATGTATCAGCTACAACCCAGGCTCACGTTAAACGGCACCATGACCATCTTTCATCTCATCGAGCTTTACAAAGCTCTAGCTATGGCAAGGGATACCTTGCTCGACGAAGCGTGGCAAATCAACCACCAAAAGTATCCCGCTCTGGTGAATACTTTATTCGTTGACAGGGATCAGCAACCCGCCCTCACCTTTTCATACTCAGCAGAGGACGACAAAGAACTTGCCACTGACACACGTTAGCCAAACTCGGCTGGACTGTTAGCCTTGGCTTCTGAACTCGAGGCTTGGAACGTCGTAACGGCGCGAAACCTGGGAATGCGGTCACCGTGTGGGACCTCACCCTATCGGAAACCAAGAGTTGGCGACAACGCCTTCTCCCCTCAGGGGACAGTGGACCACAATCATCACTGGTGCGTGATACCCTAAATGAGGTGCTCGATAAATTCGAGCAGGGTACCCCTCCGTTCACATGGGTGGGTAGGATGGTTGTGAAGTTCAAATATTACAAATGCAACTTGCGATTCGAGAAGTATGTCGTAGATGGGAGGCGATAGAGGAAGAATCGTCCCCCATGCTGCCGTCAAGCTCTACTGGTACAATTTTCATGCTATGCTCGAGCTGCAGCTGGTAGCACAAACGATAAGCGACATCTTACGGATCCATATTGCGAACGAAGTGGTCGTTAAAATCTACTTTAATCCTTGGTTACTTTTCCCTTACTGAGAAACACAGAACAAAGAACAGAGCTTTAATGGAAGCCTAGACGATCCGATCTCGTCGGAATCAAATGGGGGAAAAGAATAGAGGTCTAGGCTCAAGCGCTCTTTCAAGCTCGCTCAACATACGACAAGGCAAGTGGAACACTGCGGCCGGATCCGTCCAAGACTAGACGGTCCGGTCACACTGACAAAGAGCGAGCGTGAAACTAACTCAGACTAACCCCGGACTCAAACTTATTAAAACGGGAGGAGGTGGGGAAAGAGGACGGTAGAACGGGTGGAGGAGGGGAAAGGAGGATGGTCAGACCGGGTGGAGGAGGGGAAAAGGCGGACGGTAAAACCGGGTGGAGGAGGGGAAAGGTGGACGGCTAGACCGGGGGCCGGTCTTCAAACAAGGCAAACGAGGAAAACGGGCACGAACACATAGCAGAACGAACAAACGAAGGCTGCGACCACGACGTGCCAGGACCGGGCTTCCTACTACGAACACGACACTGGAGCAAACGGGTGTGGGTGGGTGGGAATTTTTCGAAGTGGGAAAGAGCTCTGCTCTTTCCCTCTTTCCCAACTTCGAAAAACTTAGAAGACAACAACAAACACAGCCGGAACAAACCAAACGCGCCGGCTTCGCCGGCGCGCCGGCCTTACTACTAACCAAAAGAGTAACGGTCAAACGAAAAAGTAACGGTCTCAATCAATTTTAACGACGGTTAACTCCGGCCTCCGGCCGGAGCAAACCATAATTACATCTGGCGGTGATGGGAAACCCATCATCATACCAGAGGGGATGACATTTGTAACGTTCCGCAAGGTATTTGTCGGCCCGCCTAAGGCAAACAGTGACGGTGGTGGCTCAGAACGACCCCCAACCCCCACTGAGAAATCAAAGACGGCGAACAGTAAGCTTGTCGAACAAGCGTTGAAACGGCTCGACACTGCCACGTCGTTCGACTACGGCAAGTACAATCCCCAGCTCAACATCGACTTTGGCGACGGGATACTATTGTTGTTTGGATATACCTGCCTCGATAGCGCAGTGGGGCAATTCAGCTTGACTGCGGCTGATACCAAACAAATTATAGCAAACAAAGCCAGTCGTTGGGCATCACAAGATTTGCTTACCAACCGTTGGGCCTATTGGGACGAAGCAGCCGGTAGGTTAATCCAGGCGGGCACGCTACGAGCCTCCATGCGATCTCATTACCTACTTGAGCAGTTCGCTCGAGGGGCAAACTGGGGATATATTTACATAGTTGAGGACCTTGTGTCGGCTATGGCACAAAGGATGTGGAGAGCGAACATCGCCCACAACGAGATAGTAGACCTCCCACAAAAGCTAATCACGCCCCTTGTCCGAGCGGATCTGGCGACGCTGTTGATGGCATGCTCAAGGGCATAGCTAGGGCAACAACCGCCACGGGCCGAACGACAGGCGAAGTATACATTCGACAAGTATTGTCAGAGGCGCAAGACGCCGACGATAAGACGTTTACGGCAGCCTCAAGAGCTTTCGTCTTAATCGGCTTGTCGAGATTTGCAAATGAGATAAAACTTTTGTGGATAAGATATTCGGGCCTGTAAGTAACCAGGAGGAACGCCTGAGAAGGGCATCAATCCTGCTGCAGGCCATGCAAGCTGTGGGGCTTTTATGGCCGGACCATCAACCGAAGGCAACCGAGCCCCAGTTTGACTTACTATCTTTTGTCACATCCACCTCGTGGGGAGATCACTCGCATACGGGGTCCAACCCCTATCAACGATCCTCATCGAGCTCGTCCAATCCATACTGGCCGTCATCGTCGAGCTCGTCAAGCCCTTCGAACCGTATTGGGGCTAAAATCACAAAACAGGTTCGGGACGATCGCCGAGTACATACACACCCACATCTTCTCCAGCGGGTGGTAGCCCCAATCCACATTTGCAGCAAACCAACTCGGGATTTCAATCGCCACCACCGCTGGGCTTGACATCGCCGCCTCATGAATATCAACGCCTTAGTACACCGTGCCCATATACACACAACCTCCCGCGCAATCGTCAAGTCAGACACAAGGGGGCCCGCCCTCACGTCAGACTACTGCGAAGAAGAGGAAGCTACGGCAAATCACACGCCCAAACAATCAGCCTCTCAGTGCGCTGCCTATTGAACTCGGACCGGCCAATTGTCCATATGAGATACAACGGCAAGACAGGCTTGGTACTGCACCAGCGGTCAAGTCAGCCGCCCTTTGCGACTATTACCATCACGCTATCGGGTTCAACAGCCAACCGGATAGTCGGTTCTGGGTATGGCTGTGTCTGATGGGTAAGTCGTGTCTACGTTGGAACACATACCCGGGCACTCCACAACACCCCATAGCTATGAAGCGGTACATACGCAGATACATGGCGGGGGAATCGAAGGTGCGGAGACCGAAGGACGGTGATTGGGTGCCCTGCCCGAAACAGCAGGCACACATGAACTTGCCATTCCCACATTGATGGAAACGGAAGGCTCACACTGATGCCGACCGGCCATGTGGCAAGTTGGCGCGCCGCGTTCGATGCGGAAGCCGAAACCATCAAGCATCAATTCCCGGCGGCGGAAAAGTATGGCGCCTATATGCCAGGACAGGAGTCACTCCTGCTCCAGATGGGTACGCCCACGGCACGCACACGCAAACGCAAACGTTCAAAACACGTCACGTGTACTGTCCAGGCCAAGGCCAGCAAGCGGGACAGAAGTCCACAAAGAAGCGACGATTCAAAGGCTAGACGACCTGTCGCAAGGACACACCCCGGGGTCCACAAACTGGTACGCTTAGCGTATTTGTTGGTGTCGGCAACCACCGCAGAGGGTGATGATCCTGTCGTCAAAACCGGAGGGAGGTTCCAACCCCACCGGTGAACAGGGTAGTGGAGATCGAGGACACGCCACCGTCAGATCGGGTGATAACAGTCACTGCTGCACCGTCGACGGATGAGCCGGCCGAGATCACGTCCGCACCAATAATAGACACGCAAATGGTGGTTACGATTCCAACAGTAAATAGGGTAATTAGGATGGAGGTTTCACCAACGCCAGGTCTGTTGGTGACAGACACTACCGCATCAACGACTGCTAGGGTTGTTGAATCCCCACCGATACCACTTAGATAGCCTTACGGGGGCCTCAGACTCCCCAGTAGACAGTTACGCTACGGTAGGGGTGAATAAAGGGATAGCCGAGGGGAATAATAGTAGTTATGGCCGTACACCCACACCTGGGGTGACGACCATCCGCGACCATATACAGGCGGACCCGTACATATCTCCACCCAAAGACGCTGTCGCACAGGCGACTGACGCGGAAGACCTTAAAATGGACGGGCTAAGTTGCAGTGATCGCACAGCAGGCACCTGCGCAAGAAGTGCGGGATCCATACCGGTCACCACGTCACAGAAAACCGCCCCTTTGAGAAGAAGGTGATTAACATTAAAGCCAGGGCACAAACTCGATAGTTCCACAGAGGTCGTTGCTCGACCGAGGTGTTAGACTAGCACAGGGAATTCCGGGAACGGTGGCCGGCTCGGATATTAATCACCCAAATATACCGCACATTAATCACGCTTTCCCCTCATGCACAGAAGACACGTATGTCGCATCACCATTCAAGACGCAGGACGCAGTAGTGTTTCCGGGCCCGCGAGACGGCCCAAGCGTAGCTCCGGTGGTGATCAGCCAGATGGGGCTATCACCCTTGGTTGATCCGGATAAGCTTGGAGCTGCAAGGCGCCATCGATGGCGCAACGCCATGCGGAGATTGAATTGCGACAAGCTTTAACGTCGGTAGCCGAACCCCAGGACCTCCCGGCAGCGGAGGCACACATGAGTTACCCGGCTATATTGGCGGGAACTCAACTCCCACCTGGACACAGGTAACGACAGCATGGCACAAATCACGTTCGCGGGTCGCAGATTTATCGATAAATACGATCATATTTATAATATATTCTTACCACATATAATAATAATGGTCATTTTCACGACATAACATTTACATTTGACCTGATCATATCTATTACATATTTACATATTTGCCTATCATATTTATTAATTGTTACAGTAATATTGCCATTATTCAATATCCGTTACCGGTTTATTCATATTGGGCCATACTGTACCATCACCATAAATAATGGTCCCATGACTCAGTGTAATATTTATGGTAATTATTGAATCTAGTAAACTTGTGGTATAGAAATTAATATCATTTTTGACCATTGATTAAATTTCATTATCCTTCCGAAAAACTTTGATCAAAGTGCCTCAGCGCGAAACATTATTCAATTCAACAACCGGCTTATGTCTACTGCTACACTTACTGGTTATGGAGCCTTGGACGCACCACGCTACCAGCTCAAGATCCCCAAGTTTCCAAAGAAACCGATCGACGAATTTGACCTATGGAAATTCCAAATCTTCTCATTCCTACTCGGACTGGACGCAAGACATGTCCTACTCCTACAAGACCCGGAGTCGCCCTACACGATACTGGAAATATCCATTATTTACTCATCGATGAAAAAACTCCCACCCTCCCGACCCCTGGAACGGCCAAAGCTGCGACATCCGAACGCCCATCGAGACTCACCTCAAGGAAGGCTACTAAAGATGCGACCCTCTCTGTAAGCTCTGAAGACGAGGAGGAGGAAGCTAGCTCGAGCAGCTCAAGTAGCTCAACTGAAGCTGACGGGAAAACAACTACCTTCTCAACCCTCCCACCCGCTACCACGGTCCCGACTACACTAGCTGGCCTATTTACTGCGGCAGACTATGTGAAGGCGCAGATCCAGGTCCGCTGTTTCCTCATCGAAGCCTGTCAAGAATCAACTGCATTACTTACAGTACAACGAGCAGGAAATGAACCTGCCCTCATCTGGTCCGCCCTGTGCGAACGCTTCGGAAGCAAGGGCTCCGTCTCTGTCGCCCGCCTACTGATGCAACTGTTTAAAGACAAAATACGAAATGGCAAACAACTACCAACATGGATGGAGAAGCTTACCCTACGCTTCGAACGCCTACAAGCGCGTGGCGTGCCCAGACGGGTTGTAATAATCCATCGAGATGATGTGTATTAATGGCAAGGTTCTTCTAAGGATCAATAAAAACACTTTAATGAGAACGAACTGAATGTGGTATGAAACAAATCATGCTGATCACATGATAACATGTGATAATCTAATCTAGAATGTCTAGCAAACCAATATATGACTGTAATAATGACCATGGTGCAACTGTATCACAGTCAACTGTGGTCATTATTCTCGATTCATGTGATAATTGGATAGATCGGTGCGGGGAAGCAATA
This sequence comes from Paulinella micropora, assembly GCA_019918135.1. NCBI lineage: Eukaryota > Cercozoa > Imbricatea > Euglyphida > Paulinellidae > Paulinella > Paulinella micropora. Next base: position 67,405 of record WBZZ01005522.1, read on the forward strand.
TATGTGACAAATTGGCAATATTGCTGTGATTTATGGTAATAAACGGCAAAATATATGCAACCATCCGTTACCGGTAATATTGGCATTACATGAGGATAAATGGTAAAACATAGGCAATTGCGAGTTCCATCGTCAGTAAAAGGATAAGACGGAATATTCCGGATACTACGGTCTTACACTCCCCCCGAACTCGATACGTCGTGCCCACCATGTCGGAATCGATCACGTCTCAGAAGAGAGAATTCCTTAGCTTTCATGCAATATTGATACCAAATTCATCCTCGATAACTCCAATCCCATCAATAGTTGGAATACACTATCGATTGTTACTCTCCCCCCGCTTCAAATTTTCGTACCACACTTCACATAATCTAAACCTATATTAGATCGTTCATCAAGAAGATTTGTAGTCTTGAAATAAACATCGAAGTTGAAATCTCCTCCACGTTGTAGATTAACATATCATCATCGTGTTTATAACGTACTATAAAACCACATAGTACATTATTTAATGAGTATAAATTGAACTGGAGGTAGCCGTACGAAATTCACTTTAAATAATCTGCCAGTCGAACAGTAAACTGATCGATGAGCTTCAAGTACTGGGGTGTAGTCACCGCCTTCGTGAAAACATCTGCGACATTGTCATTAGTTCCTATTTTACGGCTCGTAATTCTACCAGTCCTTTCCAATTCCACAATGTAATGGTGCTTAAGCGCCAAATGCCTAGATCGCTGACTGCCAAAACCGTTGGTGGTAGTCAGAACTGATCCTTGATTATCGCCAAAAACTGTCGATGGCCTAGGTATCGGTATACCTAGCTCGTCACAGAAATTCTGTATTGCAACTGCATTTCTTGCTGCCGATGACATAGCAATAGTCTCGGACTCCTGCGTTGAAAGTGCGACCGTCGACTGCCGCTTAGATGCCCAAAATACCGGACCGGTAATAAATTGTAACTCACCGGACTGCGAACGTCTAGTGAACTTGCATCTCCCAAGGTCGGCGTCGGCGTAGGTCTGCAGGTCGATCGTCCTCCAGTCCACATTCGAAGGAAAGAACAACCCGCGTTGGTCTCGTAATGAACGATAAATCCGACTTACCATCCCGTAAGCAACATCCGGCTCTTTACGCATGTAATGAATAATCTGCTGACTGCATAAGCGAGTTGCTGCTGCGTTTGTGACATTGGCCAGATGAGCTCGCCCGCCAGCTTCCGCAGAGGCCATTGTTGCAAAGTCGCATTCGGATCTGCCGGTTGCGGTTCTTGGTCAGTGCATGGAGTCGTGGTGGGCTTCGCATTCGCAAACCCACGATCCTGCAACAAACCATCAATGTACGTCTTTTGATGTATCAACAATCCAGTATCCAGTCGAACAAACTGCATCCCACAAAAGACCTCTACGTCTCCCTTGTCCGTCGAACGAAATTGCGCTCCTTGGAGACGTCGAACTAAATTATTATGTTACTCCCCCCTCTGACAAAATACAAGCATGTCGTCCGTACGCAACAAAACGACCCATGGTAGTGACCTCTCGTCCATCGCAAAGCTAGGTGGAAACTTCATCTGCGGATCTCTGAGGAAAAACACACATGCATCCACCGTTGATTGCAAGTAGCCTATTTTCCTCAAGAAACGTGAAATGTGATTGTACCACCTTCTTCCCGCCTGAGGGGATCCGTACAGGGCCTTTCTGACCTTCCAAATTCTGTTCGGTTGCTCTTGTGACCTAAAATCATCCGGGGGTATAGCGTAGCAGATTTCACCCATGTCTGCATGGGAGTAAGCCTGGCTAAAGTCAATATGCTTTACATATGCATTCATTGCCACCATTAACGAACAAAGGGTAAGCAAGAAAATATGCTGGACCACAGGCGAAGAAGTTTCATATGGGTTGAAATGCTGGAATGGTACCATTTGATTTCCATAGATTACCAATCTCGATTTGTACTTGGGTGCACCGGACGCCTCATCAACCTTGATAGCATCAACAAAATCTGTCCTGATAGGTTTCATCTTGTCTCTGTCAGTGTCATTCCACGCAGCCCATTCCAAACAACCAGCATCATATAATCCTTGTATCTCCCTCTCTCTTGCCTTCACTACCTCGGGCATTTGTCTCAAAACCTTTTCTGGCTTTCGCAGAACTCTTGTGAACAGACATACGTCAGTATATTTCACCTCGTCCTCATTGTTCGTCATTTCGAAATCATTGTTCTCATCCGTCACTGCCATGTGATATCTGTGAGTCGAAGTATTTGCTGGCGTTTGTTTCCTCACTCTTTTGCCACCAACAATGTTAGTGCTAGAAATGTTCCCTCAATGTCTCTTGGGGCCTTTTTCTCCTCCCTTCGTCGTAATTTCTGTTCTTGAAACACAATCACTCTCCCAGCTGGTCGTCGGAGTGGATTCTACTCACGAATTTCGCCTCTCTGTTTCTGAGCGGTGTGTTCTCAACCTCGTGCGCTACCTCGAGACCAGGTAGATGGTTGCGGGGTACCCTATCCTCGCGATAAACCTGGGCATCGTGCTCGACAATGACAATGGGTGAGTCGTTTACTTAGTCTCCTCTTTTTTCACAGTCTCACTCTGAAATTCATCCGTATCTTCCGTCAAATTTTCACTCAAATTTCTCTGTGGCTGCAAGTTTGGATCAGCAGAATCGCTGTTTTTCACCATCCCATCGTCCCACACACATTCGTCTAGCTTAGCTGTATACCCTCTGACGTGTGTGTTAAACCTAACATTCCTCTGTTCCACTACCTGATTCTCCTTGAGCAAATATACTCTGTACAATCTCCGAAACAGATTGTAACCAACAAGCACACCAGGGGTAGCCATAGACATACCTTTCTTCTGTCGCCACATTCGAACCCATGCAAGGCACCCTATCGGTTGTAGAAAGCCTACAGGTGGTCGTCGTTTTAGTGTGACTTCATATGGTGACAGTCCTTTGTATTTACCTGTAGCCATAGGCGTCACCATCCGTACGACCCACTCTGCCTGCTCCATCTCCTGCCAAAACGAAGGAGGTAATTGAGCATCAATCCTCATAGCTGTCGATCATAGCTGTCGATCTAGTACCTGCTGTCCTATGCTCTCTCTCTGCTATGGGATTTGACCTTGGTTCGTCTCGTGATGTGGTCTTGAGTATTATTCCGTTAGAGATGCAAAACTCAACCATGTGGTTGGTTGCAAACTCACCATCACATCTGATTTGTTTTACCGTTCGTCCAGTTAAGAATGCTACCACCTTAGCAACAAACGGCAAATACAAATCCTCTTCTCTCGTAGGTGAAAAATGGTTGAAGCCAAATTTACCTTCGCCATCCTTGAGCACCAACTTGTAACGATTGCCTGCAATCGACTTCGTCCTCCAAGGTCCTCTGAAGTCCACATTCAGGCTCTCGCCCACCTTGAAATCAGAATCAATATTAGGGTTATCCTTATAAACAGGCAATCGTGTTATCTTGGTATGTTGGCATCCGTTGCACACACTTGGCAAGCGTTCTCGCCAGCCATTGCCTAATTGTCCTGCCATACTTCAATGCCCATTGTTCCATCACTTTGACACCTGCATGCCCCAGCATTCTATGCAATTCCATTGCTTTAATTGGCCTCTTAGGAATCAGGGGTCTTAGAGAAAAATTGGCAACAGGCTGGGCTTCCGCATCAGCATGAGGATCAAACCTTTCATTTGCGTTCAGTGGTGTGTTGTTAGCAGTGTCTAGCCTATACAATCTGTTGATCATCATGCGCCCCCGACTAATGATGTCGTCCTCATCTATCTTTAGCGGGCGTTTTAGGATAAACTCTTGATTGTTTTGCAAAACAGTTGCAAACCCGTATGCATTGTCCAGGACCGGGGGATAGTAGGGAGTATGGGGTCTTATTGTTAACAAGCGCATCGCTGACCTCTAACACACCCTCCCCTTTCTTTCCTGACATTATAGGTATCGTCGCCTTTGCACGCATCGATACGCGCATTGCATGCTCGTTATCTCAGCCAGGTTCACCGGTGCTCCCACATACACATCACGCATAGGCATATATGTGTGCACTAAAGTCCTGTTGCATCCTGAATCGATGATTGTTGGTACCTTTTCTCGTGACAAGACATTCAATGCCACTGCTTGTCGCTCATCGTCCCTTTTTACCTCAGTCACACCAATAGTTGAATCAACCAGCGTTGCAGCAAAACTTACATGTACCCTCGATGGTTGATATGTTGAAGGTTGCGTTGCTGGGGGCGCCTCCAACATCGTGGGACTGCTTGTAATCTGGTAAGTTGGGTAACCATACAGCTTTCGGTATATGTCCGCAAGGGAGTAGTATCATACCTGGATGGTAGTTGGTACTTCGTCCCCGACTGACCAGAGCGCACAATCTCGTAGCGTCATCCTATGATAAGCAAACATTGCGAAGTCGCGACGTACCGACCCGATGCCACACGGCGGTAGAAATTCTTGGTTCGTCAGACTTCGCAGATGATCAAGCTCCTCATTTTGTACGTACTTACAGAAGTCTTTACGGGCTTTCCAGTCAGCCCGCTGATGCAGTTTGCAGCAATAAAACACTCAATTGCATCCTTTACACCTGAACATAGGTTTTAGTAGCGTTTCTATCTGATCACAGTGTTCGCATGTGCGTGGTGGTAGGGGGCGTGAATGAGGCATATCTGCGGGATATATACCTGGGGGCTGCTAGTCACCGCAGTGTCGACATAGCCCCACCATCGCCTGCCAGTTCGTCGGGTAAATGTTGAAACCTAACCTCATACTCCAGTAGTCCATCTCCATGATGGTAGCGTGATTGTAACAAAAATGAACATCCATGTACCAATACCACGGCCCATCTGCCAAAGTGGGGTGGGAACGTGATGCCGTAGTAAGTAGCATGCTGTCAGACACAGCATTTATTGAGAAAGCAATTCCCAAACGAGTATCAGGCCTAACTCTTATCGCCTCCACGGGTCTCTGTACACCAATTTTTCCTTCCCCCACTATCGGGACCGGCATCGTAAAGTGTTTCAGCCACGACAAGGGCGACACACTTTTCATTATTTGCTTGCTGGGGTACCACGGTTCCTCCCGTGGGACAATGTAGTTGATCGGGGCATCCATTTTCCATGATGACGCAGGCCAGTGTCTAGGTGGCACTGGGAATCCGCACGGATCATTGAGCCGTCTGTACAATTTTTTTGTGAAGGCCCACATGTTCAATTTAGTTCTAAAGTCATTTTCGTCGATTTGTTGCTCCCTTGTGAGCGTATCTCAGTGGGCCGTAAGCCTGAGAAAGACTCGTAATCCATGTGTGCGTTTATAACGCCATTGGCCGTTAGCTGTTCTTTCATTTCTACAGCTATTTCAGTTCGCTTTCTTTCACTTTCCTTGTCTTGCCTGTCAGCACCTAATGTTTTCTGCTCTACTGTCTCTGTAGTAGTGGTTGCGCCGTAGTAGTTGTCGCGCTCACAAGATTTGGCGTTGGCCTGACAGGCAGAGTTACGGTGAGATCGTCATCATCTTGATCTGATGGTACCCGTTCTTCGTCATCGTCGACGGCGAACGCGATCACACCATGGCGGTGCAGATCCATCGCTTCTTCCAAGCTCCGTAGTGCCCCGAGCCTCCCCTTCCACGTATGTCGTCGTCCTATCCCTCGCCTAACACGCATTTTTCTTTGTTGTTGACTGTCTCAACTGCACAGTCAAACCTATCACTATCGGCACCAGCGGCAAGGGGGGGGGGGGGGGGCAGGCGGACGAAAGGGGAGGGAGGGGCCACGCAGCGCACCAGTCTGCTCTAAAAACGAAACACGTCTGGGAAACCGGCCGGCCCAGCGGAGAGCAGAAGAGACAATGCCAAGTCTGTCTTCGGCCATCAGAGGCGGCTCTGCTTTCCTTCAACGAAAACGTCCAGGGATTCCTAACCCCCGGGGGCGGTGCCCGCGGCTTTACGATATGCAAGACGTTATTGCCCAGAGAGCGGACAGCCGCCAGAGAACGAAGCGTCTTGATGAACTACCTGCATCTGCGCAATCTTCGGCTCCCCGCTCCTGCCAGGAATGGCCTACGATTACCACAGCTATTGCAAGATTTTTGCGATAGTCTGGAGCACTGCCTGGTGGAAATCCAAGGCTACGCCAGCAACAACTACCGGGGTCTGCAATGTACACCAGCTCTGTGGCAACAAGCCTGCCAGAGGTTTGCCGATGGCATGCCTGACATGCTGGTGTTTGCCCCTCTGCTAATCCCCCCAGCGCGCATAGTCGTCGCCATTGAGCGCACTTTCGCTACCGGACGGATCCCAGGGGTGGACCTTCGCAGGGAAAGCTACTGGCACGCGCTCGGAGCCGCAGCCAGGCTTAGGTTCGAGACCTGGGCCCCGAATCCCGCGCTCCCAGAATTGGTGATCTCCCGGGGCGAAAGCTACCCCGCAGGCCGCGACGACGAGTTAGCCGAGCTCGCCACTAGAAGCGCAAGGTACTTCCCCTTCGCAGGGGACCAGGCTTTTCCCATCCGGCAGCTGTGCCTTCACCACCTGGTCGTAGCTGATTCCACGGAACTGGAGCTCGCCCGTGTCCAGGCTCAGCCGCCGGACGACGACGCAGACGACGCGCACGCCGTCATCCCCCCGCAACCGTTTCTCGATGCTATTACTACGCTCAAGTTTACCAACACTGTCCTGCCCGCGGAAAGAAGCGCCCCGCGTTTCAGCCTGTCTGGTCTGCCGCTCCTGCAACAGTTTGTCTTTACCCAACAGCCCGGACGAGATGTGGGCGAGGTTGAGTGAGAAGTATGCATTGATTGGACCTATCTCCAACCACAAACTACTGCAAGAGATGTTCATGGATAAAATAACAGAGAAGACGAAGCTAGAGGACTGGATAGAACGCCAGGCGCATAGATATGAAAAGCTAGCTCAACGTCACCTCGACTTCCCGGATCAATTTAAGTGTGTCGCTACGTTGCAATGGATAAACGAAGCAAAACATTTATTAGTGGGAGATGTAGGTGGGCCACTTTATTGGTCAAAGCCCGATGCTCAAAAACCTACTTACAATGAACTGTGTGCACGCATCCAGGAAATGGCGCAAGGGGCAGAAGTGTCACGGCCTCAGCGGAAAACGGGTGCTTCAACTCAATCCGTTTCAGTTTTTCTTGCTAGAGATAGCAAAGTCTGCTTTAATTGTCGCAAGCCAAATCATATTGTGAAAATTTGCAGTGTTCGGTGCCTTAGGCCCGAGTGCTCCAACAAGCCGACTCACACTGGTAGAGAATGTAAGATGAGGGGGCCGACTCAACGTGGAGTCAACAACAACAACAAAATGAAGTCGCGTACTCCTACGAACGGCAAAGGCACCAGCCCGCCTCGCAATACGAACAATAATAACCGTCCCCGGGACACTCACAAGCCCAAAGTGAATGTTGCCAAGCCGGTGGCCTACGTGGCGAAGCGTACAGCTGAAACAAAGTTCGACGAGGTCGATGATGCCTGGGCAGGGCTTACAGTCGACCAGATGATTGACAAGAATTCGAAGCTGGGGCAGATCGAAGTAGAGGAGCTGTACAAGCTGCCGCCCGACAACATCAAGGTAAATATTCCTGATCAGGGCGGACATTACTCATTTATAATAAATGGTATACAGATCCCGGCCACTCATGGCGGAGTGTCCACCGAGCCGCCTGCAAAGAAGCAGAAGGGCGATGAGGTGGTCAACAAGACCCTCAAGAGATGCGCCCACATCGATATCAACGGTGCATGTGCCTTCAGTGATTGCCCGTTGGTGATGAGTGATGATATAGATGAGAGCGCACGGACCAAGGGAGGACCAACCAACGACACAACAGCGATACCTATGGAATGCGATGAAGCAGGTATGTGGTTGGAGTTGGCCCCCGTCAGGCTCACGAGGAGCGCGACAGACTACAATGGCGAGCCCTTTTGAGACGACGTCGCCGAAACGTACGAGAAACGAATCATCAATCAAGATGTGAACAAACACATCAAGGTCCGGGCCGATAGTGATAGGTTTGACTGTGCAGTTGAGACAGTCAACAACAAAGAAAAATGCGTGTTAGGCGAGGGATAGGACGACGACATACGTGGAAGGGGAGGCTCGGGGCACTACGGAGCTTGGAAGAAGCGATGGATCTGCACCGCCATGGTGTGATCGCGTTCGCCGTCGACGATGACGAAGAACGGGTACCATCAGATCAAGATGATGACGATCTCACCGTAACTCTGCCTGTCAGGCCAACGCCAAATCTTGTGAGCGCGACAACTACTACGGCGCAACCACTACTACAGAGACAGTAGAGCAGAAAACATTAGGTGCTGACAGGCAAGACAAGGAAAGTGAAAGAAAGCGAACTGAAATAGCTGTAGAAATGAAAGAACAGCTAACGGCCAATGGCGTTATAAACGCACACATGGATTACGAGTCTTTCTCAGGCTTACGGCCCACTGAGATACGCTCACAAGGGAGCAACAAATCGACGAAAATGACTTTAGAACTAAATTGAACATGTGGGCCTTCACAAAAAAATTGTACAGACGGCTCAATGATCCGTGCGGATTCCCAGTGCCACCTAGACACTGGCCTGCGTCATCATGGAAAATGGATGCCCCGATCAACTACATTGTCCCACGGGAGGAACCGTGGTACCCCAGCAAGCAAATAATGAAAAGTGTGTCGCCCTTGTCGTGGCTGAAACACTTTACGATGCCGGTCCCGATAGTGGGGGAAGGAAAAATTGGTGTACAGAGACCCGTGGAGGCGATAAGAGTTAGGCCTGATACTCGTTTGGGAATTGCTTTCTCAATAAATGCTGTGTCTGACAGCATGCTACTTACTACGGCATCACGTTCCCACCCCACTTTGGCAGATGGGCCGTGGTATTGGTACATGGATGTTCATTTTTGTTACAATCACGCTACCATCATGGAGATGGACTACTGGAGTATGAGGTTAGGTTTCAACATTTACCCGACGAACTGGCAGGCGATGGTGGGGCTATGTCGACACTGCGGTGACTAGCAGCCCCCAGGTATATATCCCGCAGATATGCCTCATTCACGCCCCCTACCACCACGCACATGCGAACACTGTGATCAGATAGAAACGCTACTAAAACCTATGTTCAGGTGTAAAGGATGCAATTGAGTGTTTTATTGCTGCAAACTGCATCAGCGGGCTGACTGGAAAGCCCGTAAAGACTTCTGTAAGTACGTACAAAATGAGGAGCTTGATCATCTGCGAAGTCTGACGAACCAAGAATTTCTACCGCCGTGTGGCATCGGGTCGGTACGTCGCGACTTCGCAATGTTTGCTTATCATAGGATGACGCTACGAGATTGTGCGCTCTGGTCAGTCGGGGACGAAGTACCAACTACCATCCAGGTATGATACTACTCCCTTGCGGACATATACCGAAAGCTGTATGGTTACCCAACTTACCAGATTACAAGCAGTCCCACGATGTTGGAGGCGCCCCCAGCAACGCAACCTTCAACATATCAACCATCGAGGGTACATGTAAGTTTTGCTGCAACGCTGGTTGATTCAACTATTGGTGTGACTGAGGTAAAAAGGGACGATGAGCGACAAGCAGTGGCATTGAATGTCTTGTCACGAGAAAAGGTACCAACAATCATCGATTCAGGATGCAACAGGACTTTAGTGCACACATATATGCCTATGCGTGATGTGTATGTGGGAGCACCGGTGAACCTGGCTGAGATAACGAGCATGCAATGCGCGTATCGATGCGTGCAAAGGCGACGATACCTATAATGTCAGGAAAGAAAGGGGAGGGTGTGTTAGAGGTCAGCGATGCGCTTGTTAACAATAAGACCCCATACTCCCTACTATCCCCCGGTCCTGGACAATGCATACGGGTTTGCAACTGTTTTGCAAAACAATCAAGAGTTTATCCTAAAACGCCCGCTAAAGATAGATGAGGACGACATCATTAGTCGGGGGCGCATGATGATCAACAGATTGTATAGGCTAGACACTGCTAACAACACACCACTGAACGCAAATGAAAGGTTTGATCCTCATGCTGATGCGGAAGCCCAGCCTGTTGCCAATTTTTCTCTAAGACCCCTGATTCCTAAGAGGCCAATTAAAGCAATGGAATTGCATAGAATGCTGGGGCATGCAGGTGTCAAAGTGATGGAACAATGGGCATTGAAGTATGGCAGGACAATTAGGCAATGGCTGGCGAGAACGCTTGCCAAGTGTGTGCAACGGATGCCAACATACCAAGATAACACGATTGCCTGTTTATAAGGATAACCCTAATATTGATTCTGATTTCAAGGTGGGCGAGAGCCTGAATGTGGACTTCAGAGGACCTTGGAGGACGAAGTCGATTGCAGGCAATCGTTACAAGTTGGTGCTCAAGGATGGCGAAGGTAAATTTGGCTTCAACCATTTTTCACCTACGAGAGAAGAGGATTTGTATTTGCCGTTTGTTGCTAAGGTGGTAGCATTCTTAACTGGACGAACGGTCAAACAAATCAGATGTGATGGTGAGTTTGCAACCAACCACATGGTTGAGTTTTGCATCTCTAACGGAATAATACTCAAGACCACATCACGAGACGAACCAAGGTCAAATCCCATAGCAGAGAGAGAGCATAGGACAGCAGGTACTAGATCGACAGCTATGATCGACAGCTATGAGGATTGATGCTCAATTACCTCCTTCGTTTTGGCAGGAGATGGAGCAGGCAGAGTGGGTCGTACGGATGGTGACGCCTATGGCTACAGGTAAATACAAAGGACTGTCACCATATGAAGTCATACTAAAACGACGACCACCTGTAGGCTTTCTACAACCGATAGGGTGCCTTGCATGGGTTCGAATGTGGCGACAGAAGAAAGGTATGTCTATGGCTACCCCTGGTGTGCTTGTTGGTTACAATCTGTTTCGGAGATTGTACAGAGTATATTTGCTCAAGGAGAATCAGGTAGTGGAACAGAGGAATGTTAGGTTTAACACACACGTCAGAGGGTATACAGCTAAGCTAGACGAATGTGTGTGGGACGATGGGATGGTGAAAAACAGCGATTCTGCTGATCCAAACTTGCAGCCACAGAGAAATTTGAGTGAAAATTTGACGGAAGATACGGATGAATTTCAGAGTGAGACTGTGAAAAAAGAGGAGACTAAGTAAACGACTCACCCATTGTCATTGTCGAGCACGATGCCCAGGTTTATCGCGAGGATAGGGTACCCCGCAACCATCTACCTGGTCTCGAGGTAGCGCACGAGGTTGAGAACACACCGCTCAGAAACAGAGAGGCGAAATTCGTGAGTAGAATCCACTCCGACGACCAGCTGGGAGAGTGATTGTGTTTCAAGAACAGAAATTACGACGAAGGGAGGAGAAAAAGGCCCCAAGAGACATTGAGGGAACATTTCTAGCACTAACATTGTTGGTGGCAAAAGAGTGAGGAAACAAACGCCAGTAAATACTTCGACTCACAGATATCACATGGCAGTGACGGATGAGAACAATGATTTCGAAATGACGAACAATGAGGACGAGGTGAAATATACTGACGTATGTCTGTTCACAAGAGTTCTGCGAAAGCCAGAAAAGGTTTTGAGACAAATGCCCGAGGTAGTGAAGGCAAGAGAGAGGGAGATACAAGGATTATATGATGCTGGTTGTTTGGAATGGGCTGCGTGGAATGACACTGACAGAGACAAGATGAAACCTATCAGGACAGATTTTGTTGATGCTATCAAGGTTGATGAGGCGTCCGGTGCACCCAAGTACAAATCGAGATTGGTAATCTATGGAAATCAAATGGTACCATTCCAGCATTTCAACCCATATGAAACTTCTTCGCCTGTGGTCCAGCATATTTTCTTGCTTACCCTTTGTTCGTTAATGGTTGCAATGAATGCGTATATAAAGCATATTGACTTTAGCCAGGCTTACTCCCATGCAGACATGGGTGAAATCTGCTACGCTATACCCCCGGATGATTTTAGGTCACAAGAGCAACCGAACAGAATTTGGAAGGTCAGAAAGGCCCTGTACGGATCCCCTCAGGCGGGAAGAAGGTGGTACAATCACATTTCACGTTTCTTGAGGAAAATAGGCTACTTGCAATCAACGGTGGATGCATGTGTGTTTTTCCTCAGAGATCCGCAGATGAAGTTTCCACCTAGCTTTGCGATGGACGAGAGGTCACTACCATGGGTCGTTTTGTTGCGTACGGACGACATGCTTGTATTTTGTCAGAGGGGGGAGTAACATAATAATTTAGTTCGACGTCTCCAAGGAGCGCAATTTCGTTCGACGGACAAGGGAGACGTAGAGGTCTTTTGTGGGATGCAGTTTGTTCGACTGGATACTGGATTGTTGATACATCAAAAGACGTACATTGATGGTTTGTTGCAGGATCGTGGGTTTGCGAATGCGAAGCCCACCACGACTCCATGCACTGACCAAGAACCGCAACCGGCAGATCCGAATGCGACTTTGCAACAATGGCCTCTGCGGAAGCTGGCGGGCGAGCTCATCTGGCCAATGTCACAAACGCAGCAGCAACTCGCTTATGCAGGCAACAGATTATGCATTACATGCATAAAGAGCCGGATGTTGCTTACGGGATGGTAAGTCGGATTTATCGTTCATTACGAGACCAACGCGGGTTGTTCTTTCCTTCGAATGTGGACTGGAGGACGATCGACCTGCAGACCTACGCCGACGCCGACCTTGGGAGATGCAAGTTCACTAGACGTTCGCAGTCCGGTGAGTTACAATTTATTACCGGTCCGGTATTTTGGGCATCTAAGCGGCAGTCGACGGTCGCACTTTCAACGCAGGAGTCCGAGACTATTGCTATGTCATCGGCAGCAAGAAATGCAGTTGCAATACAGAATTTCTGTGACGAGCTAGGTATACCGATACCTAGGCCATCGACAGTTTTTGGCGATAATCAAGGATCAGTTCTGACTACCACCAACGGTTTTGGCAGTCAGCGATCTAGGCATTTGGCGCTTAAGCACCATTACATTGTGGAATTGGAAAGGACTGGTAGAATTACGAGCCGTAAAATAGGAACTAATGACAATGTCGCAGATGTTTTCACGAAGGCGGTGACTACACCCCAGTACTTGAAGCTCATCGATCAGTTTACTGTTCGACTGGCAGATTATTTAAAGTGAATTTCGTACGGCTACCTCCAGTTCAATTTATACTCATTAAATAATGTACTATGTGGTTTTATAGTACGTTATAAACACGATGATGATATGTTAATCTACAACGTGGAGGAGATTTCAACTTCGATGTTTATTTCAAGACTACAAATCTTCTTGATGAACGATCTAATATAGGTTTAGATTATGTGAAGTGTGGTACGAAAATTTGAAGCGGGGGGAGAGTAACAATCGATAGTGTATTCCAACTATTGATGGGATTGGAGTTATCGAGGATGAATTTGGTATCAATATTGCATGAAAGCTAAGGAATTCTCTCTTCTGAGACGTGATCGATTCCGACATGGTGGGCACGACGTATCGAGTTCGGGGGGAGTGTAAGACCGTAGTATCCGGAATATTCCGTCTTATCCTTTTACTGACGATGGAACTCGCAATTGCCTATGTTTTACCATTTATCCTCATGTAATGCCAATATTACCGGTAACGGATGGTTGCATATATTTTGCCGTTTATTACCATAAATCACAGCAATATTGCCAATTTGTCACATATATTGCTTCCCCGCACCGATCTATCCAATTATCACATGAATCGAGAATAATGACCACAGTTGACTGTGATACAGTTGCACCATGGTCATTATTACAGTCATATATTGGTTTGCTAGACATTCTAGATTAGATTATCACATGTTATCATGTGATCAGCATGATTTGTTTCATACCACATTCAGTTCGTTCTCATTAAAGTGTTTTTATTGATCCTTAGAAGAACCTTGCCATTAATACACATCATCTCGATGGATTATTACAACCCGTCTGGGCACGCCACGCGCTTGTAGGCGTTCGAAGCGTAGGGTAAGCTTCTCCATCCATGTTGGTAGTTGTTTGCCATTTCGTATTTTGTCTTTAAACAGTTGCATCAGTAGGCGTGCGACAGAGACGGAGCCCTTGCTTCCGAAGCGTTCGCACAGGGCGGACCAGATGAGGGCAGGTTCATTTCCTGCTCGTTGTACTGTAAGTAATGCAGTTGATTCTTGACAGGCTTCGATGAGGAAACAGCGGACCTGGATCTGCGCCTTCACATAGTCTGCCGCAGTAAATAGGCCAGCTAGTGTAGTCGGGACCGTGGTAGCGGGTGGGAGGGTTGAGAAGGTAGTTGTTTTCCCGTCAGCTTCAGTTGAGCTACTTGAGCTGCTCGAGCTAGCTTCCTCCTCCTCGTCTTCAGAGCTTACAGAGAGGGTCGCATCTTTAGTAGCCTTCCTTGAGGTGAGTCTCGATGGGCGTTCGGATGTCGCAGCTTTGGCCGTTCCAGGGGTCGGGAGGGTGGGAGTTTTTTCATCGATGAGTAAATAATGGATATTTCCAGTATCGTGTAGGGCGACTCCGGGTCTTGTAGGAGTAGGACATGTCTTGCGTCCAGTCCGAGTAGGAATGAGAAGATTTGGAATTTCCATAGGTCAAATTCGTCGATCGGTTTCTTTGGAAACTTGGGGATCTTGAGCTGGTAGCGTGGTGCGTCCAAGGCTCCATAACCAGTAAGTGTAGCAGTAGACATAAGCCGGTTGTTGAATTGAATAATGTTTCGCGCTGAGGCACTTTGATCAAAGTTTTTCGGAAGGATAATGAAATTTAATCAATGGTCAAAAATGATATTAATTTCTATACCACAAGTTTACTAGATTCAATAATTACCATAAATATTACACTGAGTCATGTGACCATTATTTATGGTGATGGTACAGTATGGCCCAATATGAATAAACCGGTAACGGATATTGAATAATGGCAATATTACTGTAACAATTAATAAATATGATAGGCAAATATGTAAATATGTAATAGATATGATCAGGTCAAATGTAAATGTTATGTCGTGAAAATGACCATTATTATTATATGTGGTAAGAATATATTATAAATATGATCGTATTTATCGATAAATCTGCGACCCGCGAACGTGATTTGTGCCATGCTGTCGTTACCTGTGTCCAGGTGGGAGTTGAGTTCCCGCCAATATAGCCGGGTAACTCATGTGTGCCTCCGCTGCCGGGAGGTCCTGGGGTTCGGCTACCGACGTTAAAGCTTGTCGCAATTCAATCTCCGCATGGCGTTGCGCCATCGATGGCGCCTTGCAGCTCCAAGCTTATCCGGATCAACCAAGGGTGATAGCCCCATCTGGCTGATCACCACCGGAGCTACGCTTGGGCCGTCTCGCGGGCCCGGAAACACTACTGCGTCCTGCGTCTTGAATGGTGATGCGACATACGTGTCTTCTGTGCATGAGGGGAAAGCGTGATTAATGTGCGGTATATTTGGGTGATTAATATCCGAGCCGGCCACCGTTCCCGGAATTCCCTGTGCTAGTCTAACACCTCGGTCGAGCAACGACCTCTGTGGAACTATCGAGTTTGTGCCCTGGCTTTAATGTTAATCACCTTCTTCTCAAAGGGGCGGTTTTCTGTGACGTGGTGACCGGTATGGATCCCGCACTTCTTGCGCAGGTGCCTGCTGTGCGATCACTGCAACTTAGCCCGTCCATTTTAAGGTCTTCCGCGTCAGTCGCCTGTGCGACAGCGTCTTTGGGTGGAGATATGTACGGGTCCGCCTGTATATGGTCGCGGATGGTCGTCACCCCAGGTGTGGGTGTACGGCCATAACTACTATTATTCCCCTCGGCTATCCCTTTATTCACCCCTACCGTAGCGTAACTGTCTACTGGGGAGTCTGAGGCCCCCGTAAGGCTATCTAAGTGGTATCGGTGGGGATTCAACAACCCTAGCAGTCGTTGATGCGGTAGTGTCTGTCACCAACAGACCTGGCGTTGGTGAAACCTCCATCCTAATTACCCTATTTACTGTTGGAATCGTAACCACCATTTGCGTGTCTATTATTGGTGCGGACGTGATCTCGGCCGGCTCATCCGTCGACGGTGCAGCAGTGACTGTTATCACCCGATCTGACGGTGGCGTGTCCTCGATCTCCACTACCCTGTTCACCGGTGGGGTTGGAACCTCCCTCCGGTTTTGACGACAGGATCATCACCCTCTGCGGTGGTTGCCGACACCAACAAATACGCTAAGCGTACCCGTTTGTGGACCCCGGGGTGTGTCCTTGCGACAGGTCGTCTAGCCTTTGAATCGTCGCTTCTTTGTGGACTTCTGTCCCGCTTGCTGGCCTTGGCCTGGACAGTACACGTGACGTGTTTTGAACGTTTGCGTTTGCGTGTGCGTGCCGTGGGCGTACCCATCTGGAGCAGGAGTGACTCCTGTCCTGGCATATAGGCGCCATACTTTTCCGCCGCCGGGAATTGATGCTTGATGGTTTCGGCTTCCGCATCGAACGCGGCGCGCCAACTTGCCACATGGCCGGTCGGCATCAGTGTGAGCCTTCCGTTTCCATCAATGTCTGGGAATGGCAAGTTCATGTGTGCCTGCTGTTTCGGGCAGGGCACCCAATCACCGTCCTTCGGTCTCCGCACCTTCGATTCCCCCGCCATGTATCTGCGTATGTACCGCTTCATAGCTATGGGGTGTTGTGGAGTGCCCGGGTATGTGTTCCAACGTAGACACGACTTACCCATCAGACACAGCCATACCCAGAACCGACTATCCGGTTGGCTGTTGAACCCGATAGCGTGATGGTAATAGTCGCAAAGGGCGGCTGACTTGACCGCTGGTGCAGTACCAAGCCTGTCTTGCCGTTGTATCTCATATGGACAATTGGCCGGTCCGAGTTCAATAGGCAGCGCACTGAGAGGCTGATTGTTTGGGCGTGTGATTTGCCGTAGCTTCCTCTTCTTCGCCGTAGTCTGACGTGAGGGCGGGCCCCCTTGTGTCTGACTTGACGATTGCGCGGGAGGTTGTGTGTATATGGGCACGGTGTACTAAGGCGTTGATATTCATGAGGCGGCGATGTCAAGCCCAGCGGTGGTGGCGATTGAAATCCCGAGTTGGTTTGCTGCAAATGTGGATTGGGGCTACCACCCGCTGGAGAAGATGTGGGTGTGTATGTACTCGGCGATCGTCCCGAACCCGTTTTGTGATTTTAGCCCCAATACGGTTCGAAGGGCTTGACGAGCTCGACGATGACGGCCAGTATGGATTGGACGAGCTCGATGAGGATCGTTGATAGGGGTTGGACCCCGTATGCGAGTGATCTCCCCACGAGGTGGATGTGACAAAAGATAGTAAGTCAAACTGGGGCTCGGTTGCCTTCGGTTGATGGTCCGGCCATAAAAGCCCCACAGCTTGCATGGCCTGCAGCAGGATTGATGCCCTTCTCAGGCGTTCCTCCTGGTTACTTACAGGCCCGAATATCTTATCCACAAAGGTTTTATCTCATTTGCGAATCTCGACAAGCCGATTAAGACGAAAGCTCTTGAGGCTGCCGTAAACGTCTTATCGTCGGCGTCTTGCGCCTCTGACAATACTTGTCGAATGTATACTTCGCCTGTCGTTCGGCCCGTGGCGGTTGTTGCCCTAGCTATGCCCTTGAGCATGCCATCAACAGCGTCGCCAGATCCGCTCGGACAAGGGGCGTGATTAGCTTTTGTGGGAGGTCTACTATCTCGTTGTGGGCGATGTTCGCTCTCCACATCCTTTGTGCCATAGCCGACACAAGGTCCTCAACTATGTAAATATATCCCCAGTTTGCCCCTCGAGCGAACTGCTCAAGTAGGTAATGAGATCGCATGGAGGCTCGTAGCGTGCCCGCCTGGATTAACCTACCGGCTGCTTCGTCCCAATAGGCCCAACGGTTGGTAAGCAAATCTTGTGATGCCCAACGACTGGCTTTGTTTGCTATAATTTGTTTGGTATCAGCCGCAGTCAAGCTGAATTGCCCCACTGCGCTATCGAGGCAGGTATATCCAAACAACAATAGTATCCCGTCGCCAAAGTCGATGTTGAGCTGGGGATTGTACTTGCCGTAGTCGAACGACGTGGCAGTGTCGAGCCGTTTCAACGCTTGTTCGACAAGCTTACTGTTCGCCGTCTTTGATTTCTCAGTGGGGGTTGGGGGTCGTTCTGAGCCACCACCGTCACTGTTTGCCTTAGGCGGGCCGACAAATACCTTGCGGAACGTTACAAATGTCATCCCCTCTGGTATGATGATGGGTTTCCCATCACCGCCAGATGTAATTATGGTTTGCTCCGGCCGGAGGCCGGAGTTAACCGTCGTTAAAATTGATTGAGACCGTTACTTTTTCGTTTGACCGTTACTCTTTTGGTTAGTAGTAAGGCCGGCGCGCCGGCGAAGCCGGCGCGTTTGGTTTGTTCCGGCTGTGTTTGTTGTTGTCTTCTAAGTTTTTCGAAGTTGGGAAAGAGGGAAAGAGCAGAGCTCTTTCCCACTTCGAAAAATTCCCACCCACCCACACCCGTTTGCTCCAGTGTCGTGTTCGTAGTAGGAAGCCCGGTCCTGGCACGTCGTGGTCACAGCCTTCGTTTGTTCGTTCTGCTATGTGTTCGTGCCCGTTTTCCTCGTTTGCCTTGTTTGAAGACCGGCCCCCGGTCTAGCCGTCCACCTTTCCCCTCCTCCACCCGGTTTTACCGTCCGCCTTTTCCCCTCCTCCACCCGGTCTGACCATCCTCCTTTCCCCTCCTCCACCCGTTCTACCGTCCTCTTTCCCCACCTCCTCCCGTTTTAATAAGTTTGAGTCCGGGGTTAGTCTGAGTTAGTTTCACGCTCGCTCTTTGTCAGTGTGACCGGACCGTCTAGTCTTGGACGGATCCGGCCGCAGTGTTCCACTTGCCTTGTCGTATGTTGAGCGAGCTTGAAAGAGCGCTTGAGCCTAGACCTCTATTCTTTTCCCCCATTTGATTCCGACGAGATCGGATCGTCTAGGCTTCCATTAAAGCTCTGTTCTTTGTTCTGTGTTTCTCAGTAAGGGAAAAGTAACCAAGGATTAAAGTAGATTTTAACGACCACTTCGTTCGCAATATGGATCCGTAAGATGTCGCTTATCGTTTGTGCTACCAGCTGCAGCTCGAGCATAGCATGAAAATTGTACCAGTAGAGCTTGACGGCAGCATGGGGGACGATTCTTCCTCTATCGCCTCCCATCTACGACATACTTCTCGAATCGCAAGTTGCATTTGTAATATTTGAACTTCACAACCATCCTACCCACCCATGTGAACGGAGGGGTACCCTGCTCGAATTTATCGAGCATCTCATTTAGGGTATCACGCACCAGTGATGATTGTGGTCCACTGTCCCCTGAGGGGAGAAGGCGTTGTCGCCAACTCTTGGTTTCCGATAGGGTGAGGTCCCACACGGTGACCGCATTCCCAGGTTTCGCGCCGTTACGACGTTCCAAGCCTCGAGTTCAGAAGCCAAGGCTAACAGTCCAGCCGAGTTTGGCTAACGTGTGTCAGTGGCAAGTTCTTTGTCGTCCTCTGCTGAGTATGAAAAGGTGAGGGCGGGTTGCTGATCCCTGTCAACGAATAAAGTATTCACCAGAGCGGGATACTTTTGGTGGTTGATTTGCCACGCTTCGTCGAGCAAGGTATCCCTTGCCATAGCTAGAGCTTTGTAAAGCTCGATGAGATGAAAGATGGTCATGGTGCCGTTTAACGTGAGCCTGGGTTGTAGCTGATACATCAGTCCTACAACACCCACTACCTTCCCCTCAGTAAAAACGCACCTGAACCATTCCTCCTCCTCGTCTTTATTAGGGAAAAGGACTGCGAGGTGTCGTTATGGTTAAAACCGTGCTCCCTCTCATCGAGAGGAGTTATCGGCCACCCCTCTGAACGATGACGGTATTGATCAGCCACAACCCTAGTCTTAATCGTTCGAGTAGGGATCACGAGTCCGTTGTCTACTCCTCTCCATAGGGAGCGAGGGATTGGATCTTCCTCCCCTCTGCCTCCTCCCCTTGCTGGAGTTGTGAAGCCTTCACCCGTGGCGGGTGGGATGTTGGTGTCTGTGCCCTCAGACATGTCCAGACGAATGGCTGTGGTTGACCTCGTTGTGTAGCCTAATTTAAACCACGCAGTGTTTGCGTTGCCATTCATTGGCGTGAAACGAGCAGTGTCGTATGTGTCTTGTGCAAGTGTGGTGTCGTGTTTGTTCTGTTTTCCTGTGTCTTATTTGTTGTGTGATCGATGCTTGTGGCAAATACACCGTATGACAACAACAACCAACCCACACACACACACTAACAATCAGTCAAGGTTGAAGTTGCCTCACTCCCCCCCCCCCCTCCCCCTTTTGCTTGGGGAAAGCATTGCTGAGTTTCCTCGTAAGCCAGTCGACGTATGCTTGTGCACCCTGGCAATGCACACCACACTCGTTACTCACAAACTTGTCTGTCTGTTATTTGTACACCCCTGTGCGTACACAGCAAAGAACGTATGAAAAGGTTTTCAATGAGCCCCCTGGGCTCAGCCCAATAGGTCACTGTTCCCTTTCCCTTGAAAAAGGTTCTCTCCCAAGTTGAAGTCCAAAACCGACCGAAGCCTTTCCTTTCTGAGCGTGGTGGGTATGTTTGTGAGTGTTTTCGTGTGTGTGCATATGTGTGTGTACCAAGTGCTGCTGACCCTTGACACACTTGTCGCTGTTGTCTTCTGAGCCGCTCTGTATCGAGTTCATGGCCTTGCTGACCTATTCGACACCACACGACACGTTTGTAGTGCTTGAGTGTGATGAGAGGTGTGTGTTTTGTTTGTTTCTGACGAAAATACAAATTGCCCTAAAAACATCATCCGTTATGGCTTTCCTGTGTCTGTTTCACACGTAATTTCCTTGGCCTATGTCTTGTCTGACTGGCCTACTACCTCCCTAAGAGATGGCCACCTCGTTTGGTGTAGGAATCATGTGTGTTGTTTGTGCAAACAGGTTTTATGCCAATTGAATATGTTTCTGTCTGTGTTTCGTTTGTCTGTTTTCCTCTGCCTCCTTACACTTCCTTACGTTTTCCTAACGTTTGTGTGAGGCTAACCACTTGTGGCTATACAGACTGGAGTCTGAGTGTGTGATTGTTTGTTGTTCTCCTCGTAAGGAGTATGTATAGGGATAAGTGTAGGAATGCCCCTAGGGAACAGACTGTATGTCTTTTTACTTCCTGTGGGTGTGCTAGTAAAGTACTCCTCTGACTCGACAATGAGTCGACGATAAATCCAGTGAACACTGTTGTGTTATTTCACCACTGGAGACACACTTAGTGGCCCCACAATCACCAAACACACTACTATAGGTGTCAAAGTCGTACACACAACGACTGTCTTGCCCTGCCGCTTCGTGGGCCTCTGTGCAATGTTTCACTGCTGCTTTTGTGCACGGCAAACTCCTAACACCTCTTCAACTCCTTTCCTACACCCCACCACTTTCTTTCCTTCTTCTTTTGCTTGGCAGAGTTGCTTTTTTCAAAATTGCTTGATTAAAATTTGGAGGATAGAAAAATCTAGGCTGGGACTCCACTTTTGTCGGTTCAAATCAAAAGATATTATTTAATGCAAGCCGGGGTATTTATCTATCCAATTCCAAGCACTCTGAAAATAACCTAATCTTCCTCCTCTACAAAAGAGAGGAAACCAGTGTGGCGGAAAAAGTAGAACACTGTCAGAGCCAATCAACAAAAAGGAAACAGAGAGCCATTTCCCAATGTCAGCCCTAACGATAATATTATCCGCCCCAGCTAGCACACCACCGCCCCACAAACTCGCGTGCATAGATTGGTCGAGATCAGCAAGTCCCCCGCTCTTCAGGAAATAAGGATGACCAACAGTAGGTACTAGATAGTAGCAGAACCCACGGTAACACTGGAACCCAGTGATAAAAACAACAGCGTACACCGGTAAAACCCACCACCAATACGACCACAGGCAAACTTGAAAGGAACCAGGAAGACCTGACCAACACATCAAAAGGAAACTGATGTTAAAGAACCAACGCGATCCCGAAGAAACAGCAAACCAAAACTACTGTAGTCTCTACTACACCCCCGATTGTTATGAAACCATCCTTTCATACAGAAGGCCGTCCACACATGTTCGGCCAGTCGTGCTCGGCCATCTGACTTTCCCTTTTTGACGGGACACGGTCTTCGGATTCGGTCCTCTCTCATTTGGGTGTAAGCGTCGTACTTTTCACTTATAAACTTTTAATGATAGAATACTTGCCACTAGTAGGGATAAGTGGGAAGCCTACGTGTTAGAAGGGAAGTGGTAAAGGTGGACTCGTAGAGTCAAAACGAAAGAATGAAACAAAATGAAGAAGGAAAGGGGAAAAGGAAGCCGGGAAAGAAAGGGAGCTCAGAAGCAAGAAGGTGAAAAAAAGAGGGGAAAATAAGAATATATATATATATATATATGAAAAAGAACATAATAAAAATAGTAACAAAAGAATAAAAGGGAAGAACGCAAGAGTAACTTACACAGAAGTCACTAGAAAGAGTGAAAACCAAAAAATGAAAAACAAGGAAAAAGAAAATAGGTTGGGAAAAGGGTAACAAAAAGAAAGGGGGAAGAGCCAGAGGCTTCTGAAAAAGAGAATAAGAAAAGAATTATTAAAAAAGTAATATGAAAGGGAGAGAGAAAATCAGAAGGACAAAAAAAGGGGGGGAAAAGGGAAAATTGAAGGGAAAATGATGAAAGAAAAAATTAACGGAATGAAAAAAAAGTTTCAAAGAAGAATCATTGGGTAAAATGGAGGCGGAGGAGCCGATTCCTATATATATATACAAGGAAGAGAAAATAAGGGTTAAACAGTAGTGAAGGTAAAATGGAGGTATGGAACTTGGGTGAATAAAACAAAAGAGGGGAGAAAAAAATCAAAAGTTAAAAGATTGGAAAAGGGAGGATATAAAACTGAAAGCCAGAAAAGAAAAAAAAATGAAGTATGAGAAATGAAAGAAATAAATTTGTGAACATCAAAAGTGTTGGAAAAGGAAGGTATAAAGAGGAAAAGAGGAGATAGAACTGAAGTTATGAGAAAAATAAATTAGAAAGTACAGAGCGAAAGTAATTGCTATTGTGGTTATTGTTGTTATTGATAACAAATTATTTGTCCAACGGTCGTCCATGTGTAATTACAAATGGTCGTGAAATTACATATGGTCGTCGTTGACGTTGCTGTTGTTGCTGTTGCTGTTCTTGTTCTCGTCCCTGTTCTTCCTCTCCTCCTCCTCCTTCTCCTCCTCCTCCTCCTCCTCCTCCTCCTTCTTCTTCTTCTTCTTCTTCACTTCCTTCTCCACCATCTTCATCATCTTCATCATCGTCATCTTCATCTTCATCACCATCTTCATGATCACCCCTTCATCATCCTCATAATCTTCTTCATCTCCTTCATCTTCTTCTTCATCTACTTTCTCTTCTTCAGCTTTTTCGTCTTCTTTTTTCTTGACCTTCATTGTCGTTTTTGTAGTTGGTGTCGTCGTTGTTGTTGTACTTGTTGTTGTTGCTGTTGTTGTTGTTGTTGTTGTTGTTCTTATTGTGGTTGTTGTTGTTGCTACTGTCGTCGTCGTCATCATTGTTGTTGTTGTTCTTGTTGTTGTTGTAACAACGTTGTTGTTGCATTATTATTATTATTGTTGTTGTTGTTGTTGTTGTTGTTGTTGTTCAGCTTGCTGTCGTTGTTGTTCTTGTTGTTGTTCTTGTTGTTGTTGGGATTATTACAACCATTATTATCGTTATGATTATGACTGTTATTACTATCATTGTTAGCAGGAGGAGAAACAGAGGAAACAGAGGAATCCAGAAGAGACAGAAGAGACAGAAGTAGTAGTAGTAGTAGTAGTAGTAGTAGTAGTAGTAGTAGTATTAGTAGCAGTAGTAGCAGTAGTACCAGCAGCAGCAGCAGTAGTAGCAGCAGTAGTAGAGGAGGCAGAAGCAATGTGGAGTGTAGGTAGAGGACAAGGAGGAGAAGAGGGAAAAGAAGGAGAAGGAGGGGAAGCAGCAGACTGCTCTTCGTCCGTTGACGTTTCGCCATGGGAACACCCTTCCTTCACACAGGATCAAGTGTGCGGAGTACTCCAAACTCAGCCCTAACCAGGCGGCCATGTGCGTCCGGCTCTCGTCATGTCCTAACCTGCCCTCGATGACCATGTGGCATAGGCACCCAAAAGGATGAAGGTAAGCTATCCAATTCACCTTTCTTTCACAGGGCATAAGCTCAAACATCCGGACCTCACCACCGGATCGTTTCGGTGAAAGGTTGTGCAAGAGTATAGCGTGCTGCCACGCATATCGCAAGAGCTCATAGGGTAGCTGAGCCTTAACCAGGTTATGGCGCGCTTTGCGCCAAAAGTCACGTTGGGACACTTCGGCATAGGCGTTCTTGTTGTGTTCGTTGAGGGTGTTGATCCTCTTCCACACTCCCGTGTCCCGGACCAGCTCCTTGAAGTCGGCTGAGGTATGCTCACCGTCTACTCGGACTTCCTTCACCTTCTTGCCGCTCTGCATCTCAAGGAAGTTTATGCATTCCCGCATGAAACGCACTTGTGGTGCCGCGGTGCCATCCTTTAGAAGGAGGCCAAACGCATACCCGGTGTTAGCCTCGATTCCCACCATGCCGTACCAAAACCCACCATGGAGGGGTTTGCGTAGGCGCCCGACTTGTCGAACGACACAGCTTCGAACTTTCCTACCTGTGTCAACTGGTTGCTTGCCGGGTGGTTCACTTTTCCCCCTTTTGCGGCTGGACATTCCTTACACTCTTTTACCGCTTGCTCATGGGTTTTGTCACCCACTATCTTGATCCCGTACGCTTCACTGATGAGGCGCTGCATGCTGCTGCCGGGCCCTCCGAACTTCTGATGAAGTTGTTCACTAGTCAACTCCGTGACATTAGCCATCTCCTTCCCGAAGAAGGCTCTAGCCTCAGCCTTATCGATAGCCAGCTCTTGGTTGGTGGAAGTCACAAAGCGCCACACCTTATCCTTGGCGTCGAGGTACAGGACACCGGCCTTAAGTTCTGGGGAAATGTCCGGTATCCGGGCCTTAGTGATGTAGCCCTCCCCCTTCTTGTTGAGCATTACGCTGTAACCTTCCTTGGCTAACTTAGGACCGGAAAATAAGGTTTTATCTACGTTTGGGCTAACCCACACACTACCTAGATGTAACCTTTTTTCACCCTTTCCGTTCACGGTCGTCATGTCTAACGAGCCTTTCTTAGTGACGGTGGTCTGCCCGTTGACTGTGTCTACCCGCTTCATCCCTCGCTTGATGTTGAACAGACGCTGTTCGGCTCCGGCCGGCACAAACTGCAACGTAGCCCCTGAATCGAACATGGCATCTTTGTCCACACTCCGTCCTAGTAGAGCCTGTTCTGCTAGCCGGATACCCTTAGCCATCCATCCACGCTCGGCCATGAAACGCACTAGGTCATTAACCGGGTCAGCTTCTCCTTCGGCTTCGGACACACGGGCGTGTTCCATCTCTAGTACGCTCTCACCGTTCACCATCCTTTCTCGTACCCGGAACGGCCTAGTACGGGGTTGAATCCGTCGGCACTGTTTGCTGCTGCTCCTTCTACGGCCCAATGTCTCGGCCACCTAGGCTTGTTCATGGGATACTCACTTCCCTGCGCCCAGTCGTACAACAGCCTAGTCCACTCTCCCCACCTGTTCCGGAAGTCAGCTTCATCTTTTTCTTCCTCACCGCTCAACGCCGGACGATGCAACCGGCGCATCTCCTCTTGCTGCTCTGCCACTGCTCGGAGTCGACTCTCTCGCTCTCCGGTACCTAGTCGAGCAGGACTATCAGGCCGTAGACGGACCGGTACTTGTAGTAGGGGGTAACAAGGAAGTCACCTTTCGGTCTGCAGGGGGTACCGTCTTAGCATGGGACGCAAACCAGGGCATCCCACTCACGGAGGCTCGGACCGTCTCAAGGAAGCCAAACGCACGAGCGCCCACTGACCTACGCCTATTGCTTGGGCTGGTGGAGGGCGTAGTCACCGGATTGCTATCGGTCCCGACGGTAGCATTCCCACCACCGGGGTCTGCATCAACACCATGGTCGGGACCTATGGGGGACGGCACCCTTACCGGAGCTCTAACCCCGTCCCTGTCTCTAGCCGGGGACTCTTCACCTTCACGCTCCCCCTCTGTACAGTCCCGATTTACCTCGCCCGATTTACCGCGCCTTGAAATCTTAGTCCCGATTTACCGCGCCCTGTGCTAAACGTGCACACTTCCACCGTTTCACACTTATATTTTGGTTTAATGTTGCCTTACTATTGCCTCAGTATTGCCTCACTATTGCCTCACTATTGCCTCACTATTGCCTCACTATTGCCTCACTATTGCCTCACTATTGCCTCACTATTACCTCATTACTGCCTCACTATTGCCTCTATTACTGCACTATTGCCGCTGTACACACCGCTGCATCCCACACCCAGCAAAACATAGACATATTTCCACGTTTCATACTTACATTTGCCTTACTGTTGCCTCACTACTGCCTGAATATTGCCTCAATATTACCTCAATTGCCTCATTATTACCGCACTATTGCCGCTGTATCCAACATCCAATCAAACATAGACATAATATTATTGCCACGTTTCGCAATTTCATTTGGCCTCACTGCTGCCTCAGTATTGACTCAGTATTGCCTCGCTACTGCCTCACTATTGCCTCACTATTGCCTCACTAATGCCTCACTAATGCCTCACTAATGCCTCACTAATGCCTCACTATTGCCTCATTATTACCGCACTATTACCTCCCTATTGCCGCTGTATCCAACACCCCACAAAATTCCTAGATCAAAAAGTTTAATACACACACCATAACGATGCTTCCAACCGGCATTGTCCTTCTCCCCCGGGATTCTCAGATCTGCAGTTTTCCAATTATAAAACTTTAATGATAACAGCTTAACACTTGAATCACTCCTACTGATGCTTACAAAACTTACTTACATACTTAATTTCATCATGCAACTCTCTCCAGCGTTGCCTGCACAAACAATGTATCTTTCCTCCCTCTACGGCCGCTGTGTTCCACCGTCCCTGTTATCACCAACCCATCCCCTGGGCTGGACTTTCCGCAATTATCTGGAATACGACACGCTTTTGTTGTTGAGCCGGAACCTCGCAACCTCAGCTCCTGCACAAACTCCCATAGAGGTTCTCCTTCTCCTACGTAACCGAAATCCGGACCATGCTTCATGTGTTGTTCCATAATCGCTTTCTTAAACTCACTCGAGCTCAAAATATAGTGGTTGGTTTGATCCTCCGCTACAACAGTCTCGCTAATTTCTTCGTAATCGGTTCAGCTGTCCTTCTGTGATACATCCACTCCTTCATCCTTCTTCACTGGCAGATACAGCAGCAGCGCTACTGACAGACCAGCCTGAAACACACACACACACACACACACCACACACACACACACACACACACACACTGCGAGAGACAGTCCATACACGTGCACACAGAAAATGTTTATTTT
>WBZZ01005522.1:105000-107500 GCA_019918135.1 Paulinella micropora
GATTTGGCTTGCGACAATTAAAGCAGACTTTGCTATCTCTAGCAAGAAAAACTGAAACGGATTGAGTTGAAGCACCCGTTTTCCGCTGAGGCCGTGACACTTCTGCCCCTTGCGCCATTTCCTGGATGCGTGCACACAGTTCATTGTAAGTAGGTTTTTGAGCATCGGGCTTTGACCAATAAAGTGGCCCACCTACATCTCCCACTAATAAATGTTTTGCTTCGTTTATCCATTGCAACGTAGCGACACACTTAAATTGATCCGGGAAGTCGAGGTGACGTTGAGCTAGCTTTTCATATCTATGCGCCTGGCGTTCTATCCAGTCCTCTAGCTTCGTCTTCTCTGTTATTTTATCCATGAACATCTCTTGCAGTAGTTTGTGGTTGGAGATAGGTCCAATCAATGCATACTTCTCACTCAACCTCGCCCACATCTCGTCCGGGCTGTTGGGTAAAGACAAACTGTTGCAGGAGCGGCAGACCAGACAGGCTGAAACGCGGGGCGCTTCTTTCCGCGGGCAGGACAGTGTTGGTAAACTTGAGCGTAGTAATAGCATCGAGAAACGGTTGCGGGGGGATGACGGCGTGCGCGTCGTCTGCGTCGTCGTCCGGCGGCTGAGCCTGGACACGGGCGAGCTCCAGTTCCGTGGAATCAGCTACGACCAGGTGGTGAAGGCACAGCTGCCGGATGGGAAAAGCCTGGTCCCCTGCGAAGGGGAAGTACCTTGCGCTTCTAGTGGCGAGCTCGGCTAACTCGTCGTCGCGGCCTGCAGGGTAGCTTTCGCCCCGGGAGATCACCAATTCTGGGAGCGCGGGATTCGGGGCCCAGGTCTCGAACCTAAGCCTGGCTGCGGCTCCGAGCGCGTGCCAGTAGCTTTCCCTGCGAAGGTCCACCCCTGGGATCCGTCCGGTAGCGAAAGTGCGCTCAATGGCGACGACTATGCGCGCTGGGGGGATTAGCAGAGGGGCAAACACCAGCATGTCAGGCATGCCATCGGCAAACCTCTGGCAGGCTTGTTGCCACAGAGCTGGTGTACATTGCAGACCCCGGTAGTTGTTGCTGGCGTAGCCTTGGATTTCCACCAGGCAGTGCTCCAGACTATCGCAAAAATCTTGCAATAGCTGTGGTAATCGTAGGCCATTCCTGGCAGGAGCGGGGAGCCGAAGATTGCGCAGATGCAGGTAGTTCATCAAGACGCTTCGTTCTCTGGCGGCTGTCCGCTCTCTGGGCAATAACGTCTTGCATATCGTAAAGCCGCGGGCACCGCCCCCGGGGGTTAGGAATCCCTGGACGTTTTCGTTGAAGGAAAGCAGAGCCGCCTCTGATGGCCGAAGACAGACTTGGCATTGTCTCTTCTGCTCTCCGCTGGGCCTGCCGGTTTCCCAGACGTGTTTCGTTTTTAGAGCAGACTGGTGCGCTGCGTGGCCCCTCCCTCCCCTTTCGTCCGCCTGCCCCCCCCCCCCCCCCCTTGCCGCTGGTGGTGAGTTGTTCTCCCGGCGCCAACCTCTCCTCACCACCAGCGGCCTCTCCAACACTGCCTCAACCCCTACCTGACCAGCACGACTGGAATCCCGATACGGACAGTGACTTGAGTAGCATGTTTTCCGAAAGTAGTGGACAGTGCACCGCTTCCAGCTCGGACACACCCGAGCGTGGCACGAAAGCGCTAGCTACTGCAGAGCGCGGCGCTGTACCTTTACAGCAGGGCGGCGTGCCTTTGGCGCAGGCCCGGGGAGACCTCTCGGGCGGCGGGAAGGCGGTATTAGATGTAGGCGCGCTGCAAGAACTCTGGGCCGAGTGCGAGAAGGAGGGGGCCTTGCTCGTAGACCTGTTCGACAGCCTGGTCTCCCGGGGAGGTAGCTGCACCCCGGTGCTAAGGCGGACGGCACTGCCAGCGCAGGACTTGTGGTCCTTTGGTGGTGACTACAACGTGGCGGTACTGCCCGGCCCGGACGGCAGGGAGCCAGGGCAGCGAGGCTGTGGCAGGGCTCTGACTTGTGCCGTGGCCGCCCTACTGCTGCCGCCTTGTCCGGAGCGCACGCGTTAGCGCGCACTCGGGCGGGGGAGTCCGCTGGTGGCAAGGCTAGGAATACGGAGCCCGAACAGGAGGCGGCGTCGCGGGCGGAACGACCCGGCGCAGGGGGCGACCAGCGCAGGAACGATCGCCCCGACAGGAAAAAATGTGACGGGACGAGCGCAACGGCTACTTGCGGGAGCTGAAAGACCTGCTGGGCATGCCAGAGAATACACAAGCTAACACTGTCTTGTCCGAAACCGTGTACAAAGTGCGCAAAGTCGCGACCCCGCGAGCTGGAGTGTCCGCTGCCCT
The DNA here is from genome assembly GCA_019918135.1 of Paulinella micropora. Lineage (NCBI taxonomy): Eukaryota > Cercozoa > Imbricatea > Euglyphida > Paulinellidae > Paulinella > Paulinella micropora. The sequence continues at coordinate 107,330 of WBZZ01005522.1, forward strand.
TCCGTCGCGCCCGTGGGCTGGGCAAGAACAAGAACGAGAATGAGCGACGCAAGGAGTTGGCGCTCATGTGCCGCGAGATGACTGCGTGCCTGTGCCTTGGCAAGATAACGTACAACCAGGTTATAGCGCGCGCGCTGGACGTACTGAGGAGCACGGTGGGCTGTAGCCCGG
>WBZZ01005522.1:112500-135000 GCA_019918135.1 Paulinella micropora
GACGCAACGCTGTAACCCCTAACAACGTAGCAAGCCTAAAGTTACTGCGGAAGCGCGACTTCCCCTGAAAAAGCTTACAAAACAATCGTGATTGATCCACAGGCGACATATCATCCCAACCCTGCCGCACAGAGCCCTCCCGCTCCCGCCCAAGCAACACATCCTCCACCACAACCTCACCGCCTACGACCTCACCACCCTCCTCACTCCCTCCATCCCCTCAGCACCCCCCACAGCCATGCCACCGAGCCTCTGCATACTCAGCAACAGCTGCTTACGTCTCCCCTCATGCATGGGGCAATCCCATAAGAAGTGCGCAAGGGACTCATTGACATCATCATGACAACAGAAGCAGCGAGGAGACATGCCACTGACCAACTTGCTGCGGTACAACCGAAGGCGGTTGTTGCAGCTGAGCAACCTTCTCCGAAGCAGATTATAATGCGCATCATCAAGGGCTACCCATCTTGGGAACTCCTTAGTTCCAAAGACTGTCTTAGGATGACTCGCAGGCCATCAGTAAGATCGCTGCCTGCCTCTCGCTTGTCCCACATCAGTTGCTGCACCATCTTGACGTCCTGCTGAAGGCCCACTTGTCCACAGTCGAACACCAACCCTCGAGGTCCTTCTCTGAGCTATTTAGGAGCTCCTGAAGCCCTTGTTGTAGATCCATTGAGTCCCTGATAGCGCCTTCGGCCTCCGCAGTCCAGTAGGATTTGACTTGAGATGCGATGACAGGAAATCGCTTCTCCGGTAGAACACGCAGCCGTCCATAGAACTTCAGTTGCGCCGCCCGCCGCAAACGCTCCGCACTCAAAGAGCGCGCCAGAAAGAGTGTAATCCACTTGCTTGTCTTAGGGCTGATGCCGAGAATCATCCTCATGGGGCGCAGCATTGCTGCCTCCAGCTTGGTGAGCTGCGATACGGGGGCACGCCAGACATCGAAGGCGTACTTCAGCTTGGCCCCCACAAGTTGATTCCAGCACATGAGACGATACCTAGCTTGTATCTCACCTGCACACCACAAAGAGTACCAACCTGCGGTGGCGACTTCAGTGACACGCGTAGCCCGCAGGGCCTGCTCCTTCCACTTCAGGTCGTCGGTGATAACCACTCCCAGGTACTTGTACTGACTGGTGACACAAAGCTTCTGGCCGCGAAACAACACCACGGGCTCACCTCGCTCCCTGATACTTGGTCGTTTCGCCTTGCTCGACGTGTAAATGGGCATGATTTCCGTCTTGCCGGGCTTCAAGTTGACTTCCAGCCGGTAATCTTCCGCGAACTTGGCCACAACATTGACCATCTTCTGGAGCTCGGTGCGACTGTGAGCGATGAGGGCCACGTCGTCCGCGTATAGAAGTGCCTTGATGTCGTTCAGCCGCTTCACATCCGTGATCTTGAGGGCACTCGCCAGCCGATCACACAGCTCATCCATAAAGACGTTGAAGAGTGTGGGAGAGAGAGGGGACCCCTGTTGGACGCCTACACCCTCCAGTACTTCGGGGGTGAGTGCTCCATCAACTAGCACTTGCGACGAAGTCTGCTCGTAGCACCTGCGTAGCGTGCGCCAGAACTTGCCCCTTACACCCAGCTTCCAGAGCCTCTCAAATAGGCCATCTCTCCAAACAGACGGGAAAGCCTTGCGTAGATCGACGAACAGGACATACGACTCCCGCTTCTGCTGCTGACGCCCCTTCAACCTCTGCCAAAGGGTAAAGACCTGATCCGTAGTGAGACGCCCCGGGCGGAAGCCTCCCTGCTCTGGACGTAGCTTATCCGGGCCATCCACGAAGAGCGTTAGACGAGTAGCTAATAAGGACAGATACAGCTTACCAAGGCAACTAATAATCGAGATATCCCTCCAGTTGTCAGGATCCGTAGGATCCCCACCCTTGGGGATATTGACGATGATTCCCTTGCCCCAAGCTTTTGGAGTCCTCTCGGCTTCGAATCCAGTTGAAGTACTGCGTTAAGTAGCCATTGATGTAGGCGCCGCCATACTTGAGCATCTCGTTCTTCACTTTGTCCTCGCCACAAGCTTTGTGGTTATTCAGGGCACGTTGCCTTGCAAGGACCTCCTCTTGCGTGAACGGCTTGTCCAGCTCTTCGCAAGTGTCTTCACCTACTTCGTGCTCCTTCATAGCCCGGGCCACCTCATCTCTGAAGCGATCGTTCCAGTGGAACTGCCGCTTAGCTTCGGCTTCCTCCCACTCCAGCGAGCCTGCTTCTGCACAGCACTCCACCACAACAGCCGCACTTGCCGGATTTTCCCGTGGCTTCACCGAATTTTTCCGAAATTCCTCCCACCGAGCGACCTTTTCCGGCAGCGTACACGCCAGTGAGCCATCCTCCCTTTGCACCGGCGCGGAGACCTTCGTTCTACGTGCCCCGCCAAGCCGCTTCGCGAGTAGCCAAAAGCGCTTTGAGGATTGCTCGCGTTGACATTTGACCGCTTCTTCCTGCACTTGCTTGAAGGAGGCGGACTTCTTGGCCCGAGTTGCCTTCCGAATTTGCTTGCGGAGCCGTAGCCAATTCAGACGGGCTTCCGCATTCGATTCATCCCTCCTGTATGCTGCGTAGGCCTCCCGGCGCTGTTGAATGAGCTCCTTTAGCTCCCCGTCGAACCAATTGTTGGTGAAACGGGGTCGTATACATCTGGAGCCAAGGACCCGTGCGCCGCCATTCGGAAGGACTGCGCCACTCGCTCGGTGACGTCATCTACCACCCGTTGGCTGTCGGCACCACCCGATAGGTCAAGCTCAGGCAGCTGATGCACTCCAAGCTTCTGTAGGCAATTCTGGAATACGTCATCGAACTTGTCGCGTAGATAATCCAGCGCTTGCTTCGCAGCGTGATCATTACCCGAGACACCAGCACCAATAAGCTTATCAACACGAAAGGACCTGTAAGGTTTCGAAGCCCGCTTTGGCCGGCGCTGGCCGCTCCACGTCAGTTCGGCCCATACTGCCTTGTGGTCCGTATCAAGATCATCTTCGCATACTCCGAACTTTGCTCCAGATGCCAAGCCAGGCGACGCGCAGATGTAATCGAGGAGGTGCTTGCCTGTGCCCATGCCGCGCTGCTCACGCCGGGACCACCAGTAGGACCCTTCCACTGGGCACGAGAAGCCGCTCAGATTTCGCAGGCCCGTAGCGACGAGGACAGCCGCGAGTCTCTTGCCGTTCTCCGAACGTACCGGTGCTCCCTTATCATCGACCTCCCCGTGCTGACCGACGATGCCCTCCTCTTTTCGGCTGCATGCCGGCCCGAGCTTCGCGTTGGCATCCGCCACCGTGACCACAAGACCTTTGGCTCCAAAAAAAGCTATAGCTGCCTGCCAGGCCGCATACGCCTCTGACGACTCTTCTTCCTGCGTTTCCTGGGGAAAGTAGCCGTTGCCCACATAGATATCCTGAGCGCCGGTAACACCCGAGGCGATACGCAGCCACACTTGCTGCCGGTGGTCGACGGGGGCTGACACCAGGTTGCAATACGGACCAAGGAAGTTAGCCACCGCGAATAGAACCCCACCCTTGCAGCGATTTTTCTCGCTGACCTCCGCAGGTTTTCCAAAAATCCGGAATCCATCCAGGCTGCATTTGGAAAGTTGCTTCTTGCCCATGCGGTGCTCCTGAGCCCCGATGACTAGCCAGCCCTCGTGCTTGTAGAATGATGCCCATTCCGCCGTGCCTACGTTGTCGTATCCCGTTTTACCCTGCCAGTTGTGACTCGCGACGAGTAGCTTGAAGCCGGTATCGAACTGCTTGGAGCGGTGCTTCTTGGCTCGTTTCCGGACCCGACGGCCGCGCTTGGCTTCCGCCCTCGTGCTGCCCCCCTCTGCAGGTGCTTGCGCAGGTTGGTCCCCCACTGCACTGGCCGCCGAAGGCAAAGGCACCACATGCACATCAGCACACTCAGACACACACTTAGGTGCATCGGCAGCCAATTCCGAAGACACCACCTGCACATCATCGACACATTCTTCATGCAGAGGCAAGACGCGATATCCCGTCGCAGCTTCCTCCTTCCGGACCGCCGCTTCCCCACGCAGATGGATGCGAATAAGCCTTTGGACACGTTCCCTGTCCCTGAACCTGCGCCCAAGGGCCACATTGACCCCTCTGCCGAAGAATTTGAGATGTTTGAGTTGCTGCAACGCCGTCTGCCTGCTGTCATCGTCCTCGTAGACCAGCTCCAGGTGACGAGACATTCGCTGGCCTTGCCACTCCATTACCGGGACCACCAGACCAAGACCGCTCATTTTGGAGGCGATCTCCTGTAGATTGGCGCGTTCTGAGAGCCCCCAGACAATCAGATTACGCCCGTCCTTGTCGTACCGATCTACCCGCCGGTACCGTCGAGGCGGCGGTGCCATCTGCCATATAGCGCCGCTCGCCTTATGTTGAAGCGCCGACCCGTGTGCCAGGTTTGGGGAGGAAGGATGAGGCGCAGCTAAGATAGCCTCTCCACGTGGTTCAGGAATTCCGTCATATACGCGAGCCCTCATCCTCCCATCCTGGGACATAGAGCCCGTCGAAGAGGCATTCCCACGGGGATTGTCCAGGTCTTCGGCGATTCTACCTTGTCCCATAAGGGCCACAGTGGTAACTCCGTGCTTCGCGTATTTGTAATCCATTGAGAGTAGTAGACGGCCAATGTCGCTGGCCATCACCGCCGCGCCTCTTTACGCCGAGGAAAGCGCCCGTCCATGCAAATAGCATCGGCGGTATCTGCAACACACACTACACGCATTTCCGCTGGTGTCACTGGACGCTGCCGCGTCGCTTCGTGCCCTTCGGCGCTCGCCAGCACCCCCAGCGTCGCCAGAACCTGCCTCACGCACTACACACACTCTCCATCGCATCGCCAACGCCTCTACTCTCATGCCTTATGGACTTTCAGCTGCTCCTAACAATACACATCATGAGGTACGGGTGTCCCCGAGTGGAGCCAGATTGGACGGCGTGCCGCTGAAACTCCTTCCCCCACGTGGGTATAGAAGGCGCGAACCTAGCGGTACCTATAGGGTCTTACAGACAAGTATAGTAATCCCAGCCGAAGCTGCTCAGTTAGAAATGCAACGGTGGAGGGTGTGAATGCATGGGGCAAGGCACGGCAACGCAGCAAGGCACTGGCAAGGCATTGGGACCGACTGAAGCCCCTCTCCAACGTGCGCTCATCATGTGTTCCAGTTAGGCAACCCCGAAGAAGCGAAGATAGGGAGGAGACAAAACCCAGATAGGATGAAGATAGGATTAACATGAAGCCGAAATGGAGCCGAGTTGGAACAGGTCAACTCAGCCCCATCTCGGCTCAATTTGAATCCTATCTTCAACCCATCTCGGTACTGTTTCCTCCGAATGCTCACCTCAACAAGATCACCAAACCGGAACTGGAAGCCCCCAGGCATTTACTCGGCAGGAAATTCGGCGAAAATGGGCTAACCAGGAAACCAGACCCGCACCAACAGCCAAGAAAAACGAGCCAACCAACAATCCAACAGACAACCCCACAACCTGCCTGGCCGAACCCCTACCGAGTAAATGCCCAGTTGAGAGTTGCGCATATCCCGGTGACCGCCCTCCCCAAGCGGTCACCTTCGTGGGGAGAGGCCCAACCACCTCCTCTTCCCATGGAGTGCCATCTTGTGCACCCCTCCAGAATAATAATAATAATAATAATAATAATAATAGTGCTTCTCTGTCAATGGCTGATGCATTTCTGCACATGCGCCTCCATCGTCTCACCCGTGAGGGGAGTACGAAGAATTGACGATAAGCTCTCATGACACCCCCGCAAGGGCAGTTCCAACACTTCCAGACGGGCCGGTATGTTCAATGAAAATACTGGTCCAGACGGATCGTTACGTTCAATGAAAATACTGGTGGCACCGACGGGAATCGAACTGGCGACAGGGCCCAGATGGTAGAACTTGACCACTGGGCTATCACGATGTCCATAATAATAATAATAATAATAATAATAATAATAATAATAATAGGCTTCCTCAGACTATAGCATCAGATCCAGATCCTGGACATGTGCCTCCATTAATAATAATAATAATAATAATAATAATAATAATAGTGCTTCTCTGTCAATGGCTGATGCATTTCTGCACATGCGCCTCCATCGTCTCACCCGTGAGGGGAGTACGAAGAATTGACGATAAGCTCTAATGACACCCCCGCAAGGGCAGTTCCAACACTTCCAGACGGACCGGTATGTTCAATGAAAATACTGGTCCAGACGGAGCGGTATGTTCAATGAAAATACTGGTGGCACCGACGGGAATCGAACTGGCGACAGGGCCCAGATGGTAGAACTTGACCACTGGGCTATCACGGTGTCCAATAATAATAATAATAATAATAATAATAATAGTGCTTCTCTGTCAATGGCTGATGCATTTCTGCACATGCGCCTCCATCGTCTCACCCGTGAGGGGAGTACGAAGAATTGACGATAGGCTCTAATGACACCCCCGCAAGGGCAGTTCCAACACTTCCAGACGGACCGGTATGTTCAATGAAAATACTGGTCCAAACGGACCGGTATGTTCAATGAAAATACTGGTGGCACCGACGGGAATCGAACTGGCGACAGGGCCCAGATGGTAGAACTTGACCACTGGGCTATCACGGTGTCCAATAATAATAATAATAATAATAATAATAATAATAATAATAATAATAATAATAATAATAATAATAATATCTGAGGCGTACTGATGCAGCTAATGGCATATCCTCAACGGACATAAGCCTCCAATACCCTTGTTCGAGGTCCTCCACCCCCCCGTGTCAGTCTCTCGCCTGATGATCGGGGCCATCGATGGAGCTCCTGAGGGCAAGACTGCACTAAGCCGAGGTTATTCCGCAGTCCCAGCAACCTCTTGCAAGACGTCACCGAATGTGCAAGTGCATACACCAAGCGCGGTTGCTAGAGCTGCCTCGAAACCCCACCCATAACAATCTGGTGTCTGCTGGGTCCTGGGCTATCAACCAGCATATGCGGAGTTTAAAATCTTTTACGCGCGCAACGACCCTCCTCCCCAGCATCTACCACCAAAGGGTTATGAGTTGGCGTCACAGTTTAACGCCTTGAGGCCATTGGGCTGGAACTCTGTTTAGCAAGTGTGACTAGGTTTTTTCATCGGGATTTCCCTCAAATATGTCACAGTCAACACTCCAAGGCAGATTTACTATATCTGAGGCGTACTGATGCAGCTAATGGCATATCCTCAACGGACATAAGCCTCCAATACCCTTGTTCGAGGTCATCCACCCCCCCGTGTCAGTCTCTCGCCTGATGATCGGGGCCACCGATGGAGCTCCTGAGGGCAAGACTGCACTAAGCCGAGGTTATTCCGCAGTCCCAGCAACCTCTTGCAAGACGTCACCGAATGTGCAAGTGCATACACCAAGCGCGGTTGCTAGAGCTGCCTCGAAACCCCACCCATAACAATCTGGTGTCTGCTGGGTCCTGGGCTATCAACCAGCATATGCGGAGTTTAAGATCTTTTACGCGCGCAACGACCCTCCTCCCCAGCATCTACCACCAAAGGGTTATGAGTTGGCGTCACAGTTTAACGCCTTGAGGCCATTGGGCTGGAACTCTGTTTAGCAAATAATAATAATAATAACAATAATAATGATAATAGTGCTTCTCTGTCAATGGCTGATGCATTTCTGCACATGCGCCTCCATCGTCTCACCCGTGAGGGGAGTACGAAGAATTGACAATAAGCTCTAATGACACCCCCGCAAGGGCAGTTCCAACACTTCCAGACGGGCCGGTATGTTCAATGAAAATACTGGTTCAGAAATAGACCGGTATGTTCAATGAAAATACTGGTGGCACCGACGGGAATCGAACTGGCGACAGGGCCCAGATGGTAGAACTTGACCACTGGGCTATCACGGTGTCCATATAGTGCTTCTCTGTCAATGGCTGATGCATTTCTGCACATGCGCCTCCATCGTCTCACCCGTGAGGGGAGTACGAAGAATTGAATAATAATAATAATAATAATAATAATAATAATAATAATAATAATAATAATAATAATAATAATAGTGCTTCTCTGTCAATGCCAAATGCATTTCTGCACATGCGTCTCCATCGTCTCACCCGCGAGGGGAGTACGAAGATTTGACGATAGGCTCTACTGACACCCCCGCAAGGCAGCTCCAAGCCTTCCAGACAGATCAATACTTTCAAAGAAAATATCCTTTGAAAATACTGGCACCGACTGGAATCGAACTGACAGGTCCCAGATGGTAGTCTTTAACCGCTGGGCTATCGCGGTGCCATTTAACAATAATAATAATAATAATAATAATAATAATAATAATAATAATAATAATAATAATAGTGCTTCTCTGTCAATGGCTGATGCATTTCTGCACATGCGCCTCCATCGTCTCACCCGTGAGGGGAGTACGAAGAATTGACGATAAGCTCTCATGACACCCCCGCAAGGGCAGTTCCAACACTTCCAGACGGGCCGGTATGTTCAATGAAAATACTGGTCCAGAAATAGACCGGTATGTTCAATGAAAATACTGGTGGCACCGACGGGAATCGAACTGGCGACAGGGCCCAGATGGTAGAACTTGACCACTGGGCTATCACGGTGTCAATAATGATAATAATAATAATAATAGTGTATCTCCTGCCAATTGCTGAGCCAAAAGGCCATGTGCATCCAATCCTCCATTCCATAAGGAAAGTCTCCACACCAATCGGTGGAATAAAGGAAGTGACGGCAAATAACATTACTCTAGGAGCTTTATACCAATCAGCCCATGGAAAGGACCGATGGCCTATGTACTCCCTAATAATAATAATAATAATAATAATAATAATAATAATAATAATAATAATAATAATAATAATAATAATAATAATAATAATAGGCTTCCTCAGACTATAGCATCAGATCCAGATCCTGGACATGTGCCTCCATTAATAATAATAATAATAATAATAATAATAGTGCTTCTCTGTCAATGGCTGATGCATTTCTGCACATGCGCCTCCATCGTCTCACCCGTGAGGGGAGTACGAAGAATTGACGATAAGCTCTAATGACACCCCCGCAAGGGCAGTTCCAACACTTCCAGACGGGCCGGTATGTTCAATGAAAATACTGGTCCAGAAATAGACCGGGATGTTCAATGAAAATACTGGTGGCACCGACGGGAATCGAACTGGCGACAGGGCCCAGATGGTAGAACTTGACCACTGGGCTATCACGGTGTCCATAAATAATAATAATAATAATAATAATAATAATAATAATAATAATAATAGTGCTTCTTTGTCAATGGCTGATGCATTTCTGCACATGCGCCTCCATCGTCTCACCCGTGAGGGGAGTACGAAGAATTGACGATAGGCTCTAATGACACCCCCGCAAGGGCAGTTCCAACACTTCCAGACGGACCGGTATGTTCAATGAAAGTACTGGTGGCACCGACGGGAATCGAACTGGCGACAGGGCCCAGATGGTAGAACTTGACCACTGGGCTATCACGGTGTCCAAAATAATAATAATAATGATAATAATAATAATAATAATAATATTATTATTATTATTATTATTATTATTATTATTATTATTATTATTATTATTATTATTATTATTATTATTATGGACACCGTGATAGCCCAGTGGTCAAGTTCTACCATCTGGGCCCTGTCGCCAGTTCGATTCCCGTCGGTGCCACCAGTATTTTCATTGAACATACCGGTCTATTTCTGGACCAGTATTTTCATTGAACATACCGACCCGTCTGGAAGTGTTGGAACTGCCCTTGCGGGGGTGTCATGAGAGCTTATCGTCAATTCTTCGTACTCCCCTCACGGGTGAGACGATGGAGGCGCATGTGCAGAAATGCATCAGCCATTGACAGAGAAGCACTATTATTATTATTATTATTATTATTATTATTATTATTATTATTATTATTATTATTATTATCCCTGAAAGGTGTTGGTGAAGGGGTGGGGGGTTTGGGGGGAGGGGGAATATGAAAATTGTGTACCCACCCCCCCCCTCATTTTCGCACCCCTGTCGGAATAAATCATGGTTTGTCGGAACGAGGAGGAGTTCGGAGCTCATATTTGCAGGGTGGTTAGCCCCAGACTCGATGCTAATGCTGATATTATTTTTTTGGAATTCACGCAAATATTTGCGTTAGGGCAGTGCCCTGAATGCCAAAGTTCCTTGTTTTTTTTCGCACCCCTGTCGGAATAAATCATGGTTTGTGTGAACCAGGAGGTGTTGGGAGCTCATATTGACAGGATGTCTAGCCCCAGATTCGATGTTGATGCTGATATAATTTCTTTGGAATTCACGCAAATATTTGCGTTAGGGCAGTGTCCTGAATGCCGAAATTCCTTGTTTTTTTGGCCTTTTTTTGCATCCCCCATCCCTGTAAATCATGGTTTGTGGGAACCAGGAGGAGTTGGGAGCTCATATTGGCAGGGTAGCTAGCCCCAGACTCGATCTTGATGCTGTATAATTTTTTTCATGCAAATATTTGCGTTAGGGCAGTGTCCTGAATGCTAAATTTCCTTGTTTTTTAGCAGCACTTGCCGGTACCTCCGGCAATTGAACTTACCCTGTCGACGGCGCAGGGGGTCCGGGGGGCCCTCCTCCCAGGAACCCCAGCCCGGCGAATTTAAGTGCCCGTTTTGGTCGCGGGTGGCACCTACACCAGAAAATTAAGGTCTTTTTGCCACCAGGCGCCCTCCGGCAATAGAACGTACCCTGTCGACGGGGCAGGGGGGGTCCGGGGGCCCCTCCCCCCGGGAACCCCAGCCCAGCGATTGTACGTACCCGTTTTAGTCGCGGGTGGCACCCCACACCTGAAAATTGAGGTCTTGTGCCACCAGCCGCCGTTTGCGCACACCAGAGGGAGTTAAAGGCTGATATTTTGGGTATCCGATACTTCTTGATGAGCTCTCTTCGAAAATATGACAATTGTGGCATGCACACCGAAAATTGAGGTTTTTGCGCCACCAGGCGCCGTTTGCGCACACCAGAGGGAGTTTGAGGCTGAAGTTTGGTGTACCCGACGCCTCTCGGTGCGCTCTCTTCGGAGATAAAAAGTGTTGGTGGCGGGTGGCACAAAAACCAGAGATTTGAGGGTTTTGTGCCACCAGAGCTTGCACTTGCGTTCTGCTGGTACCTCCTGCAATAGAACGTACCCTGTCGACGGGAAAGGGGGGGTCCGGTGGGCTCTCCCCCCGGGAATCTAGGCCCGAGGGGGGGGGGGGGGGGGAGGGTGCGCGAAGCGCATCGCAAACCATCCTTTCAGGTGTTGGCGCAGCCCCTAGTTATTATTATTATTATTATTATTATTATTATTATTATTATTATTATTATTATTATTATTATTATTATTATTAATGGAGGCACATGTCCAGGATCTGGATCTGATGCTATAGTCTGAGGAAGCCTATTATTATTATTATTATTATTATTATTATTATTATTCAAGTTCTACCATCTGGGCCCTGTCGCCAGTTCGATTCCCGTCGGTGCCACCAGTATTTTCATTGAACATACCGATCCGTCTGGACCAGTATTTTCATTGAACATACCGGCCCGTCTGGAAGTGTTGGAACTGCCCTTGCGGGGGTGTCATTAGAGCTTATCGTCAATTCTTCGTACTCCCCTCACGGGTGAGACGATGGAGGCGCATGTGCAGAAATGCATCAGCCATTGACAGAGAAGCACTATTATTATTATTATTATTATTATTATTATTATTATTATTATTATTAATGGAGGCACATGTCCAGGATCTGGATCTGATGCTATAGTCTGAGGAAGCCTATTATTATTATTATTGGACACCGTGATAGCCCAGTGGTCAAGTTCTACCGTCTGGGCCCTGTCGCCAGTTCGATTCCCGTCGGTGCCACCAGTATTTTCATTGAACATACCGGTCCGTCTGGACCAGTATTTTCATTGAACATACCGGTCCGTCTGGAAGTGTTGGAACTGCCCTTGCGGGGATGTCATTAGAGCCTATCGTCAATTCTTCGTACTCCCCTCACGGGTGAGACGATGGAGGCGCATGTGCAGAAATGCATCAGCCATTGACAGAGAAGCACTATTATTATTATTATTATTATTATTATTACAGCCCAATGGCCTCAAGGCGTTAAACTGTGACGCCAACTCATAACCCTTTGGTGGTAGATGCTGGGGAGGAGGGTCGTTGCGCGCGTAAAAGATCTTAAACTCCGCATATGCTGGTTGATAGCCCAGGACCCAGCAGACACCAGATTGTTATGGGTGGGGTTTCGAGGCAGCTCTAGCAACCGCGCTTGGTGTATGCACTTGCACATTCGGTGACGTCTTGCAAGAGGTTGCTGGGACTGCGGAATAACCTCGGCTTAGTGCAGTCTTGCCCTCAGGAGCTCCATCGGTGGCCCCGATCATCAGGCGAGAGACTGACACGGGGGGGTGGAGGACCTCGAACAAGGGTATTGGAGGCTTATGTCCGTTGAGGATATGCCATTAGCTGCATCAGTACGCCTCAGATATAGTATTATTATTATTATTATTATTATTATTATTATTGTGGCACCGCGATAGCCCAGTGGTTAAAGACTACCATCTGGGACCTGTCGCCAGTTCGATTCCCGTCGGTGCCAGTATTTTCAAAGGATATTTTCTTTGAAAGTATTGGTCTGTCTGGAAGGCTTGGAGCTGCCTTGCGGGGATGTCAGTAGAGCCTATCGTCAAATCTTCGTACTCCCCTCGCGGATGAGACGATGGAGGCACATGTGCAGAAATGCATCAGCCATTGACAGAGAAGCATTATTATTATTATTATTATTATTATTATTATTATTATTATTATTATGGAGGCACATATCCAGGATCTGGATCTGATGTTATAGTCTGAGGAAGCCTATTATTATTATTATTATTATTATTATTATTATTATTATTATTATTATTATTACCGGCCCGTCTGGAAGTGTTGGAACTGCCCTTGCGGGGGTGTCATTAGAGCTTATCGTCAATTCTTCGTACTCCCCTCACGGGTGAGACGATGGAGGCGCATGTGCAGAAATGCATCAGCCATTGACAGAGAAGCACTATTATTATTATTATTATTATTATTATTATTCCATCGGTCCTTTCCATGGCTGATTGGTATAAAGCTCCTAGAGTAATGTTCTATGCCGTCACTTCCTTTATTCCACCGATTGGTGTGGAGACATTCCTTATGGAATGGAGGACTGGATGCACATGGCCTTTTGGCTCAGCAATTGGCAGGAGATACACTATTATTATTATTATTATTATTATACTGGAAGTGTTGGAACTGCCCTTGCGGGGGTGTCATTAGAGCTTATCGTCAATTCTTCGTACTCCCCTCACGGGTGAGACGATGGAGGCGCATGTGCAGAAATGCATCAGCCATTGACAGAGATGCACTATTATTATTATTATTATTATTATTATTATTATTATTATTATTATTTGGACACCGTGATAGCCCAGTGGTCAAGTTCTACCATCTGGGCCCTGTCGCCAGTTCGATTCCCGTCGGTGCCACCAGTATTTTCATTGAACATACCGGTCCGTCTGGACCAGTATTTTCATTGAACATACCGGTCCGTCTGGAAGTGTTGGAACTGCCCTTGCGGGGGTGTCATTAGAGCCTATCGTCAATTCTTCGTACTCCCCTCACGGGTGAGACGATGGAGGCGCATGTGCAGAAATGCATCAGCCATTGACAGAGAAGCACTATTATTATTATTATTATTATTATTATTATTATTATTATTATTATTATTATTATTATTATTATTATTATTATTATTATTATTATTATGGAGGCACATGTCCAGGATCTGGATCTGATGCTATAGTCTGAGGAAGCCTATTATTATTATTATTATTATTATTATTATTATTATTATTATTATTATTATTATTATTACTATTATTATTAGGGAGTACATAGGCCATCGGTCCTTTCCATGGGCTGATTGGTATAAAGCTCCTAGAGTAATGTTCTATGCCGTCACTTCCTTTATTCCACCGATTGGTGTGGAGACTTTCCTTATGGAATGGAGGACTGGATGCACATGGCCTTTTGGCTCAGCAATTGGCAGGAGATACACTATTATTATTATTATTATTATTATTATTATTATTATTCAGCCCAATGGCCTCAAGGCGTTAAACTGTGACGCCAACTCATAACCCATTGGTGGTAGATGCTGGGGAGGAGGGTCGTTGCGCGCGTAAAAGATCTTAAACTCCGCATATGCTGGTTGATAGCCCAGGACCCAGCAGACACCAGATTGTTATGGGTGGGGTTTCGAGGCAGCTCTAGCAACCGCGCTTGGTGTATGCACTTGCACATTCGGTGACGTCTTGCAAGAGGTTGCTGGGACTGCGGAATAACCTCGGCTTAGTGCAGTCTTGCCCTCAGGAGCTCCATCGGTGGCCCCGATCATCAGGCGAGAGACTGACACGGGGGGGGTGGAGGACCTCGAACAAGGGTATTGGAGGCTTATGTCCGTTGAGGATATGCCATTAGCTGCATCAGTACGCCTCAGATATAGTAAATCTGCCTTGGAGTGTTGACTGTGACATATTTGAGGGAAATCCCGATGAAAAAACCTAGTCACACTTGCTAAACAGAGTTCCAGCCCAATGGCCTCAAGGCGTAAACTGTGACGCCAACTCATAACCCTTTGGTGGTAGATGCTGGGGAGGAGGGTCGTTGCGCGCGTAAAAGATCTTAAACTCCGCATATGCTGGTTGATAGCCCAGGACCCAGCAGACACCAGATTGTTATGGGTGGGGTTTCGAGGCAGCTCTAGCAACCGCGCTTGGTGTATGCACTTGCACATTCGGTGACGTCTTGCAAGAGGTTGCTGGGACTGCGGAATAACCTCGGCTTAGTGCAGTCTTGCCCTCAGGAGCTCCATCGGTGGCCCCGATCATCAGGCGAGAGACTGACACGGGGAGGTGGAGGACCTCGAACAAGGGTATTGGAGGCTTATGTCCGTTGAGGATATGCCATTAGCTGCATCAGTACGCCTCAGATATAGTATTATTATTATTATTATTATTATTATTATTATTATTATTATTGTGGACACCGTGATAGCCCAGTGGTCAAGTTCTACCATCTGGGCCCTGTCGCCAGTTCGATTCCCGTCGGTGCCACCAGTATTTTCATTGAACATACCGATCCGTCTGGACCAGTATTTTCATTGAACATACCGGCCCGTCTGGAAGTGTTGGAACTGCCCTTGCGGGGGTGTCATTAGAGCTTATCGTCAATTCTTCGTACTCCCCTCACAGGTGAGACGATGGAGGCGCATGTGCAGAAATGCATCAGCCATTGACAGAGAAGCACTATTATTATTATTATTATTATTATTATCATTATCCCTGAAAGGTGTTGGGAGTAGGGGTGGGGGGTTTGGGGGAAGGGGGAAAATGGAAATTCTGTACCCCCCCCCCTTTTTTCCGCACCCTTGTCCCCATAAATCATGGTTTGTGGGAACGAGGAGGAGTTCGGAGCTCATATTTGCAGGGTAGTTAGCCCCAGATTCGATGTTGATGCTGGTACAATTTTTTTTGAATTCACGCAAATATTTTCGTTAGGGGAGTGCCCTGAATGCCAAAGTTCCTTGCTTTTTTAGCCTATTTTTGCACCCCCTGTCCCCATAAATCATGGTTTGTGTGAACCAGGAGGAGTTAGGAGCTCATATTGACAGGGTGGCTAGCCCCAGACTCGATGTTGATGCTGATATTATTATTTTTTGGAATTTGCGCAAATATGTGCGTTAGGTGAGTGTCCTGAATGCCAAAATTCCTTTTTTTTGGAGGGGGGGAGTACTTGCCGGTACCTCCGGCAATAGACAGTACCCTGTCGACGGGGAAGGGGGGGTCCGGGGGGCACTACCCCCGGGAACCCCAAGCTCTGCAATTGTACGTACCCGTTTTGGTCGCGGGAGGCACACAAACCAGAAAATGGAGCTCTTTTTGCCACCAGGCGCCGTTTGCGAACACTAGAGGGATATAGCGGCTGATATTTGGTGTATCTGGCACTTCTTAATGAGCTCTCTTCGAAAATGTAAACATTGTGCTGCCGGGTGGCAAAAACAAGAAAATTCCGTTTTTGCGTCACCATGCGCCGTTCGCGCACACCAGAGGGAGTTTGAGGCTGATGTTTGGTGTACCGACACCTCTCGGTGAGCTCTCTTCGAAGATCCAAAAGTTTTGGTGCCGGTTGGCACAAACACCAGAGATTTTAGGTTTTGTGCCACCAGAGCTTACACTTGCGTTCTGCTGGTACCTCCGGCAATAGAACGTACCCTGTCGACGGGGAAGGGGGGGTCCGGGGCGCCCTCCCCCCGGGAACACCAGCCCGGCAAAGGTACGTACCCCACGCGAATTACCCGGCACCAAAATGAATGGCTGAGAATGCTCCAAGGCTGTAAGAGTTGTGCCGGAAGGGTTTATGCCGGTTACCTCCTGCAAGTGAACGTACCCTGTCGACTGTGGAAAGGGGGGGTCCGGGGGGCCCTCACCCGGGAACCGCAGCCCCGCAATTGTACGTACCCGAAGCGAATTTGCCGCACCAAATAAATGGCTTAGATTGCTCCAAGGCTGTTAAAGTTGTGCATGTGAGAATGAGAGGAAAAGTGACCTTGGGTAGAGAAGGGGTGGGGGGGGGGGGGGAAGGTTCGCGCACCGCAAACCATCCTTTCAGGTGTTGGCGCAGCCCCTAGTTATTATTATTGTCATTATTATTATTATTATTATTGGCCCTGTCGCCAGTTCGATTCCCGTCGGTGCCACCAGTATTTTCATTGAACATACCGGTCCGTCTGGAAGTGTTGGAACTGCCCTTGCGGGGGTGTCATTAGAGCCTATCGTCAATTCTTCGTACTCCC
This sequence comes from Paulinella micropora, assembly GCA_019918135.1. Classification (NCBI taxonomy): domain Eukaryota; phylum Cercozoa; class Imbricatea; order Euglyphida; family Paulinellidae; genus Paulinella; species Paulinella micropora. Next base: position 129,463 of record WBZZ01005522.1, read on the forward strand.
CTCACGGGTGAGACGATGGAGGCGCATGTGCAGAAATGCATCAGCCATTGACAGAGAAGCACTATCATTATTATTATTATTATTATTATTATTATTAGTGGACACCGTGATAGCCCAGTGGTCAAGTTCTACCATCTGGGCCCTGTCGCCAGTTCGATTCCCGTCGGTGCCACCAGTATTTTCATTGAACATACCGGTCTATTTCTGGACCAGTATTTTCATTGAACATACCGGCCCGTCTGGAAGTGTTGGAACTGCCCTTGCGGGGGTGTCATTAGAGCTTATCGTCAATTCTTCGTACTCCCCTCACGGGTGAGACGATGGAGGCGCATGTGCAGAAATGCATCAGCCATTGACAGAGAAGCACTATTATTATTATTATTATTATTATTATTATTATTATTATTATGATTATGAGGGAGTACATAGGCCATCGGTCCTTTCCATGGGCTGATTGGTATAAAGCTCCTAGAGTAATGTTCTATGCCGTCACTTCCTTTATTCCACCGATTGGTGTGGAGACTTTCCTTATGGAATGGAGGACTGGATGCACATGGCCTTTTGGCTCAGCAATTGGCAGGAGATACACTATTATGATTATGATTATTATTATTATTTTGGACACCGTGATAGCCCAGTGGTCAAGTTCTACCATCTGGGCCCTGTCGCCAGTTCGATTCCCGTCGGTGCCACCAGTATTTTCATTGAACATACCGGTCCGTCTGGAAGTGTTGGAACTGCCCTTGCGGGGGTGTCATTAGAGCCTATCGTCAATTCTTCGTACTCCCCTCACGGGTGAGACGATGGAGGCGCATGTGCCGATTTGCATCAGCCATTGACAGAGAAGCACTATTATTATTATTATTATTATTATTATTATTAGGGAGTACATAGGCCATCGGTCCTTTCCATGGGCTGATTGGTATAAAGCTCCTAGAGTAATGTTCTATGCCGTCACTTCCTTTATTCCACCGATTGGTGTGGAGACTTTCCTTATGGAATGGAGGACTGGATGCACATGGCCTTTTGGCTCAGCAATTGGCAGGAGATACACTATTATTATTATTATTATTATTATTATTATTATTATTATTATTATTATTATTAGGGAGTACATAGGCCATCGGTCCCTTTCCATGGGCTGATTGGTATAAAGCTCCTAGAGTAATGTTCTATGCCGTCACTTCCTTTATTCCACCGATTGGTGTGGAGACTTTCCTTATGGAATGGAGGACTGGATGCACATGGCCTTTTGGCTCAGCAATTGGCAGACGATACATACATACATATTATTATTATTATTATTATTATTATTATTATTGTGGCACCGCGATAGCCCAGTGGTTAAGGTCTACCATCTGGGACCTGTCGCCAGTTCGATTCCCGTCGCTGCCAGTATTTTCAAAGGATATTTTCTTTGAAAGTATTGGTCTGTCTGGAAGGCTTGGAGCTGCCTTGCGGGGGTGTCAGAGCCTATCGTCAAATCTTCGTACTCCCCTCGCGGATGAGACGATGGAGGCACATGTGCAGAAATGCATTCGCCATTGACTGAGAAGCACTATTATTATTATTATTATTATTATTATTATTATTATTATTATTATTATTATTATTATTATTGATGGAGGCGCATGTGCAGAAATGCATCAGCCATTGACAGAGAAGCACTATTATTATTATTATTATTATTATTTAGGGAGTACATAGGCCATCGGTCCTTTCCATGGGCTGATTGGTATAAAGCTCCTAGAGTAATGTTCTATGCCGTCACTTCCTTTATTCCACCGATTGGTGTGGAGACTTTCCTTATGGAATGGAGGACTGGATGCACATGGCCTTTTGGCTCAGCAATTGGCAGGAGATACACCAGATACACTATTATTATTATTATTATTATTATTATTATTATTATTATTATTATTCTCCAGCCCACTGGCCTTACGGCGTTAAACTGTGATGCTAACTCAAAACCATTTGGTGGATGATGCTGGGGAGGAGGGTCGTTGGGCGCCTGTCGAAGATCTTAAACTCCGCTATGCCGGTTGATAGCCCGTGGACCCAGCGGATACCAAATTGTTATGGGTGGGGTTTTGAGGTAGTTCTAGCAACCATGCTTGGTGTACGCACTTGCACATGCGGCAACGTTTTGCAAGAGGTTGTTGGGACTGCGGAATAACCTCGGCTTAGTGTAGTCTTGCCCTCAGGAGCTCCATCGGCGGCCCCTATAATGGGATGGAGCACCTCGAACAAGGGCATGAGCCTCAGCTGCATCAGTATGCGTTAGTGTTGACTGTGATATATTTGAGGGTAACACCTGATGATAAAAACTTAGTCACGCTTGTTTATCAGAGCTCCAGCCCAATGGCCTTACGGCGTTAAATTGTGATGCCAACTCAAAACCATTTGGTGGATGATGCTGGGGAGGAGGGTCGTTGGGCGCCTGTCGAAGATCTTAAACTCCGCTATGCCGGTTGATAGTGGACCCAGCGGATACCAAATTGTTATGGGTGGGGTTTTGAGGTAGTTCTAGCAACCATGCTTGGTGTACGCACTTGCACATACGGCAACGTTTTGCAAGAGGTTGTTGGGACTGCGGAATAACCTCGGCTTAGTGTAGTCTTGCCCTCAGGAGCTCCATCGGCGGCCCCTATAATCAGTCGAGAGACTGACTAGGTGGGGATGGAGCACCTCGAACAAGGGCATGGAGGCTCATGTCCGGAAACGGATCGTGCCATCAGCTGCATCAGTATGCCTTAGAGGAAGTATTATTATTATTATTATTATTATTATTATTATTATTATTGTGGACACCGTGATAGCCCAGTGGTCAAGTTCTACCATCTGGGCCCTGTCGCCAGTTCGATTCCCGTCGGTGCCACCAGTATTTTCATTGAACATACCGATCCGTCTGGACCAGTATTTTCATTGAACATACCGGCCCGTCTGGAAGTGTTGGAACTGCCCGTGCGGGGGTGTCATTAGAGCTTATCGTCAATTCTTCGTACTCCCCTCACGGGTGAGACGATGGAGGCGCATGTGCAGAAATGCATCAGCCATTGACAGAGAAGCACTATTATTATTATTATTATTATTTTATGGACACCGTGATAGCCCAGTGGTCAAGTTCTACCATCTGGGCCCTGTCGCCAGTTCGATTCCCGTCGGTGCCACCAGTATTTTCATTGAACATACCGGTCCGTTTGGACCAGTATTTTCATTGAACATACCGGTCCGTCTGGAAGTGTTGGAACTGCCCTTGCGGGGGTGTCATTAGAGCTTATCGTCAATTCTTCGTACTCCCCTCACGGGTGAGACGATGGAGGCGCATGTGCAGAAATGCATCAGCCATTGACAGAGAAGCACTATTATTATTATTATTACTATTATTATTATTATGGACACCGTGATAGCCCAGTGGTCAAGTTCTACCATCTGGGCCCTGTCGCCAGTTCGATTCCCGTCGGTGCCACCAGTATTTTCATTGAACATACCGGTCCGTCTGGAAGTGTTGGAACTGCCCGTGCGGGGGTGTCATTAGAGCCTATCGTCAATTCTTCGTACTCCCCTCACGGGTGAGACGATGGAGGCGCATGTGCAGATTTGCATCAGCCATTGACAGAGAAGCACTATTATTATTATTATTATTATTATTATTATTATTATTATTATTATTATTATTATTATTATTATTATTATTATTATTATTGGACACCGTGATAGCCCAGTGGTCAAGTTCTACCATCTGGGCCCTGTCGCCAGTTCGATTCCCGTCGGTGCCACCAGTATTTTCATTGAACATACCGGTCCGTCTGGACCAGTATTTTCATTGAACATACCGGTCCGTCTGGAAGTGTTGGAACTGCCCTTGCGGGGATGTCATTAGAGCTTATCGTCAATTCTTCGTACTCCCCTCACGGGTGAGACGATGGAGGCGCATGTGCAGATTTGCATCAGCCATTGACAGAGAAGCACTATTATTATATTATTATTATTATTATTATTATTATTATTAGTGGACACCGTGATAGCCCAGTGGTCAAGTTCTACCATCTGGGCCCTGTCGCCAGTTCGATTCCCGTCGGTGCCACCAGTATTTTCATTGAACATACCGGTCTATTTCTGGACCAGTATTTTCATTGAACATACCGGCCCGTCTGGAAGTGTTGGAACTGCCCTTGCGGGGGTGTCATTAGAGCTTATCGTCAATTCTTCGTACTCCCCTCACGGGTGAGACGATGGAGGCGCATGTGCAGAAATGCATCAGCCATTGACAGAAGCACTATTATTATTATTATTATTATTATTATTATAACTACTACTACTACTACTACTACTACTACTACTACTACTACTACTACTACCACTACCACTACCACTGCTACTACTCCTACTACTACTACTACTACTACTACTATTCAGCACACACGTAGTCATACACACATACAAACACACACACACACACACACACATACAAACATGCAAACACACGCTCACGCACACTGTGCAGCAGCTCCGGCGGGATGCACGCCAGGGACGGTCAGGAGCCGGAGCAGGAGCCCGAGCAGGAGCCCGGTGAGCGCCGCCTGCTGCTGGAGGAGCCGCCACAGACACCCTCCCTGCTCGCCCACCTCTCCTCCTACTTTTCTTCACTCTTTCAGCCCGACCCGTCTTCTTCTTCTTCTTCTTCTTCTTCTTCTTCTTCTTCTTCTTCTTCTTCTTCTTCTTCTTCTTCTTCTTCTCATTCGCAACAGGCCCCGGCAGCCCCGCCCTCTGCATCTTTCACCACCCCGAGCCCTCCTCCCATTCCTCTCGCTCCCACTCCTCCCATACCGCTTGCCTCTCCTCCTAACAGCCCTCCTCTTTCTTCCATCGACAAGCGAGCCTTGGAGCAAGTAGCGCACACCCACAGCCGGGAATTACTGGCAGCGGTGCGGGAAGGGGACACGGGCGCAGCTAGGCGACTCATGGAACAAGGGGCCAATGTCCACGCCTCCACCAGCCAACTGGAGCTGGTGGTGATAGTTCAGAACACAGCACAGCGAAGAGACAGCCGAAGTGGCCTCAACCGCAATCACATTTGGGAGTGGACTTGCTCGCTCCTGATCAGGCCCCGCGACGAGCACTGTGTGAAAGACGCAACGTACCACCTCCACCCCAGCTTCCGGCCCTCGGTGATTCAAAAAAAGAACCTGCCGTTCCACCTGACCAGGCAAGGCTGGGGCACCTTCACGGTGCAGCTAGACTTGACCTTGTCAGACGGTTCGCAGCACCGCTTGTCCCACCAGCTGCGCTTCCTGGAGGACCGGCCGGCGCGCACGCCCTACGTCCTGCCGCGGCCCGCGGTCCCTGCGCCACCTGCCGCCCCACCAGCCGCCAGTAGTTTTCCGGCTGACTGGACCAAGGCCAACCCCATGGGCACCCGCGGTCGGCTGGAAAACGCGCGCGCCATGCTGGAGCAGAGCGCGTCCCGTCGGCGGCTGAAAGAGCGCTGGCAAAAGCTGTTCCCTTTCCGACTGGACCCGCCCAGCGAGCTGGAGG
>WBZZ01005522.1:140000-155725 GCA_019918135.1 Paulinella micropora
TATGTTAGTGAGTACGTACGTATGTATGTATGTATTTATGTATGTATGTATGTACGTATGTATGTATGTATCTATGTATGTATGTATGTATGTATGTATGTATGTTATGTTATGTATGTTACGTATGTTATGTATGTTATGTATGTTATGTATGTTATGTATGTTATGTATCTATGTATGTTATATTATGTTATGTCATGTTATGTCATGTTATGTTATATTAGGTATGGTATGGTATGTTATGTTACGTTACGTTACGTTACGTTACGTTGTGTAATGTCATGTATGTATGTATGTATGTACGTATGTATGTATGTATGTATGTATGCGTATACTGCTACGTTATGTTATGTTATGTATGTATGTATGTATGTATGTATGTATGTATGTATGTATGTATGCATGCATGTATGTATGCATGTATGTATGTGTATATTTCATGTATATATGTGTGTATCAGCGCTGCCTGCTGCTCTTCGACCTAATGCCTGGCAACAGCCTTAAGGCCTTCCTGGCCCAGCATCGGCATCCGCTGCCGCTCGCATCCTTCGCCGGGCCACACACCGCCGCTGTGGGTGAGGAGGGGCGCTTGCCCGCGCTGCCCTGGTCGCGCCTTGTGGCCATGCTGGCGCAGGCCGCGTCTGGCCTCTGGGCTCTGCATGAGGCCAAGGTGTGCCACCGGGACGTGAGCTGTCGCAACTTCCTGGTCGGGCAGGACAGGCACGTCTACATCTGTGATTTCGGGCTGAGCCAGATGCTGCAGAGCAGCGCGGAAGTATCTATCCATCTATCTATCTATCTATCTATCTATCTATCTATCTATCTATCTATCTATCTATCTATCTATCTATCTGTCTGTCTGTCTGTCTGTCTATCTATCTATCTATCTATCTATCTATCCATCTCTATCTATCTTCTGTCTTTCCATCTTTCTATCTATCTATCTATCTATCTATCTATCTATCTATCTATCTACCTACCTACCTACCTACCTACCTACCTACTATCTATCTATCTATCTATCTATCTACCTATCTATATATCTATCTATCTACCTACCTACATATCTATCTATCTACCTAGATATCTATTTATCTACCTACCTACCTATCTAACTATCTAATCTATCTATCTATCCATCTATCTATCTATCTATCTATCTATCTATCTATCTATCTATCTATCTATCTATATATTTCTGTCTATCTATCTGTCTATCTATCTAGGACGCGCACGGGCTGCTGCTTGGCCAGCCCGGCCCCTGCAAGTGGATGGCGCCCGAGGCCTGGCTGCAGGGTCTCTACTCCAAGAAAACCGACGTCTATATGTTCGGGTCCTCGTCTTCTAGCTATCTACCTGTCTATCTATCTATCTGTCTATCTATCTATCTATCTATCTATCTATCTATCTATCTATCTATCTATCTATCTATCCATCTATCTATCTATCTGTCTATCTGTCTATATCTATCTATCTATCTATCTATCTATCTATCTATCTATCTATCTATCTATCTATCTATCTATCTATATACCTACCTACCTACCTACTACCTAGCTACCTACCTACCTACCTAGGATCTTTCTGTGGGAGGCGCTTGCGCGTGGCGACCCCTACCCGGAGCTGGGGCACGCAGAGGCGGCAACGCGCGCGGCATGCGAAGGACTGCGACCCACCATCCCGCCGGATTGGTCTGTTCCGGCAGGTTTAATCGAGCTGATGCGCGCGTGCTGGGCGGACAATCCGCGCCATAGGCCCACCATGGCGGCGGTGAGGGGCCGGCTGGGTCAGTTGGCCCAAGAGCTGACAGACATGGAGGAGGAGGAGCACATCCTCGACGCGCGACTCTCCAGCACACTCTACCGCTCGGGGCCCTCTTCTTCTTCTTCTTCTTCTTCTTCTTCTTCTTCTTCTTCTTCTTCTTCTTCTTCTCCACCTTCCACGGACTATGATTCCGCGTGTTCCCCTTCTGGCGAGGATAGGGCAGCCGTGTCGGGTGTGGAGAGGTCGCTGGTCGGGCAGGTGCGTGAGCTGCAGCAGCAAGTGGCACTGTGGCGCTCGCGGGCCGAGGCTGCGCTGCAAAGGGCCGAGCGGGCAGAAGCCGCCCTGGCCAAGCTGCAGCAGCCGGTTTGAAGCTGGATCAGCCAGCCTCCAACTCTCTCTCTCTCTCTCTCTCTCTCTCTCTCTCTCTCTCTCTCTCTCTCTCTGCTGCATGTCTGCCCTGCAGTAATATTACCATCAACAGAAACCCATGTACAGCAGCAAACATCTGACTAGTGGTTAGTAGGACCTGAGTGAGATGTGAAATATCAAGAAAGAAGTTTTTTAAGTAGGATGTGTGTATCCTCTCCCTTAGTTATGCGTTGCAAAGAATAGTGTTTGTGGACTGGTCGAATCGGTCTAAAGGAAAACAGGTATTGGACTCCACTTTTGCAGGTTCTGGTCTAAAAGAATATATTTAATTATGCCTATCCTTTTACTCAACCAATTCAAGCCACTCCGCTAATAACCAAATCTTCTGAGCTTATATAAATAAGGATCAAAGATGGTGGGAAAATGTGGGAGACTAGCGGAGCCTGCGTCCAAAAACAACCAAGGCAAACACCAAATATATTAATATTCCGGTCTAAAAAGTGTAGCCACTTCTAGTAATATTATCGTTACCCGGTTAAGAGGGTTATTAATATTAACGGCCTCTTATTGTGTCTGGATTGACACACGGGTATAGTAAAGTAGCTCATGTTTACCTATCTGCGTCTACAGTGCCGGCGATGCTGCTTACCTAATGCTAGCATTAGCCTGATTGTAAGTCTTGACTACAGTGCCCTCCTGTGAGGAAATTACCAACCGGCATTCAAATGAATACACACACTGCTGTCATTTGATCTCAAAATACTTCCGAGAACAGGGAAGGTACCAAAAGACGCTGGGATGGTCAATTCCAGTTTATTTAATATATTGCTTGACAGACTACTTATCCCTTGCCGCGTCGGAAACAATGCAAACTTCAATTCTGAGAACTAACGAATAGTTATTCAAGTGCTACACGTGTTGTGTAGCAGTTGGAGTTGTTCAAGTTGGTATGAGGAAAATAAAGGAAAATATGTTAAGCGCGCGCCTCGATCTCGCCTCGACCTATCTTGGCACTCTGGTAGATCTCAGGGATTCACGTGATATAGCGGCATATCTAAACCTTCCGCTAGTCCCCGTTGATCTTGGTTGTGAGTCAGTCTCTTCCTGGAACACACATTGCCGTCTTGAGTTTGCGATGCACCACAACGTCATCCTTCCCCAGGACGCGGAGATGTTTTCCACGAACGAGCAACTTCCCCCGCTCCGGTGACTGGAAGGCCGGAGACGACCTATCTAACCATCACGCTCTCCAAGAATTCGGACTTACGATGGAAACTCAGAGCTCGGCAGGATCCCATCCCTTTGCCCTTTTCACCGGCTGCCCCCACATCATTATCGCAAGCACCATCGACATACTTGCCACCATCACCACCAACGACATACTTTTCATCATCGTCATCATCGTCATCATCGTCATCATCGTCATCATTGTCAGCATCGTCTTCAGCACCCTCACAGTGTCCTCACACACTTCCTTCCGCGGTGTCAGCCGTGGAAGGAGCGCATGCTATACGATTTACAATCACATGTCCTAGATCTCTTCGGCAGACGCGACGCATCTGGGGATTTCAGATCCCTTCCTCACGCGCCTCCCGGAGCTAGCTGTCTGACCGCACCTCCTTCTCTCCGCGCATTTCATCCCGCTCGAATCCACGCGGCCTCTCATCCGCTGATTCGAGATCACAGCGGCGATTGGAATATAGTAGAGCGCGAGATGAGGAAGAGGAAGAGAAAGAGGAATACGAACTTCAAGGACGTAGCGGCAAGGATGAAAGAGAAGACTCTCCGCCCGCCGACGAAGACGCGGATACTGGCAGAGGTTGTTCCAGCAAGCGGATATGCCGGAAATACAAGAAGCCCAAGACCAGCTGCCAGCCCGACCGACGACGACGACTACAAAGACGGCTCCTCGTCCTCCTCTTCCTCATCTTCTTCGTCTTCATCTTCGTCCTCCAGCTCTGCATCAGCCCCGAGCACAACATCGGGTAGCCGGACGACAGATAAGCAGGAGAAGACGGAGGATAAGAATAAGAACAAGGAGCGGAGTAAACGAGGCAGCCGCGGCAAAGCCCATAAGGTACGCACATGGCACTATCATGAAGTAGCCTATGACCGCCAAGGTAGACGTTGCCTTCGGACTGTGTCACAAGGTGAACGCAAGCCCATACGCTCTCAACACTGAGCACAACAGCAGCGTATGCGACAGGTTATGATCCATGGCTGGAAAAACCCGGTCCAGAGACGGACCACGGGTATTCCGGCTCGGAGAAATGCACCCCGAAGCACACTGCCAAGGCGCGGTCCGAGACGCGTGCGGAGCGAGCCTAGCCTGCCCCGACCGGCTTACAGCCGACCCCAGAACTTAGTTCCGGAAACGCGCAGCAATGTGTATGCACCACGCGCAACCCATCTCCGGCAACAAAACACGCAACGTGTACCATTCCACTCGATGCTTATGCTTCGAACATTGGCTGGATCACAATGTCAATCGCCCCCCTCTCCGGGACAGGTGCGCTTCCGACCACACTCCCCTCAACATGAGCAGAAGACGTGCAGGACGCAGTGACAACCAACGGAGCCGTATCCAAATCCTATCAAACCCCATATTGTGGCCCAGCTAAGATTACCGCATGACAGGGAACATCCCCCGATTAGCGGTCTAGACTGGCTCTCTATGAACATGACTTCTGACCCAGGTATTTTACTCGTCACACCAGATGACATCACAGGCCTATTCCCAGACCCCGTTTTGATGCTTTCAGAGCGATTATGCCGACAATACCTAGACGAACAGAAGGAAAAGAAGGCCGAACGACCTAAACCCAAGTTCGGCCCGGATACTATTAGCTCCAACCTCACTCCCCCTCAGAAGAAAAGAGCGAAAGATTTTCTAGAGCGTTACGGCGACCGATTCCATGAAAAGGCTGGCTGTTTTACGCATACCTTTATCTCTTTGAAGCTACGTGCAGGCGCACAGCCTGTTTGGGTTCCCTGCCCTAGATGGACGCCTGCTGTCAGAGAGTTCCTGACCCAGTGGGCAGACGATATGCTTGCTACTGGCAGCTATAGTTTTGCCTCTCCTAATTGTGAGTGGGCTACTAGACCGTGCCCTGTAGGCAAGTTCAACTCCCTCTTGCAGGATCATTTCAAAGGCATCCGCATGGTATTCGACTACCGCGCGGTTAACGACCGGCTCATCCTTCCGGTCCCCGGCCTTCCTAACCCCGATCATCACCGTGAGCTCTTCGCGGGATATAACTATCTCTCCGCGTTGGACATGGTTGATGGCTTTTCGCACCTGTTCAAGATCGACCCTACAGACGGTAGCCGCGACATCCTGAGTCGCCGTATGGACTCCTCGTGGACTTCTAGTCCCCAACTATATGACGCAGGGTATCCACCGCGCCCCTGGTGACTTCCAACGCGCAGTCGACAAGTCTTTTGGCCATCTCCCTTTTTGGGGTCAGACGGCCGCATACATCGACGACGTGCATCTGGCCCACGACGACTTCGACGTCCACATGGACCAGCTGGAGAAGCTCATGGAGGCTGCGGAGGCAGCCTGCTGTTACTTCGCCGCGGACAAGCTACGCATTGGCTACAAATCTCTTCCCGTGCTTGGCAAAGTCTGCAGCAAGAAAGGTGTCGCCGCCGACACAAGCAAGATCGATGCAATCCTGAAGATATCTGAACTGCAGAACATCACCGAGGTCCGTTCAATACTCGGTATGACCAACTTTATTCAGGCGCATATTCCTAACTACTCTCGCTTGGTGGCGCCACTCTCCGATCTACTCAAGTCTACGAACGCCCGACCTACGGGACCCAACTTTTTCCGTGAAAAAGAAAAGAAATGCTTCGCAAAGCTCAAGCGTGTCCTGACAACGCTACCGATCCTCGCCAAGTACAACAAGACGCAGCAGCTCTACCTTCGAACAGACGCAAGCATCGTTGGCATCGGTGGAGCTCTACATGTATACATTCGGGTCCTGAGAAGTCTGCGCCTGTCATCTCTTATTTCTCGCTTAAATTCACGGATACTCAATCTCGGTGGGTCACATATGTTCGGGAAGCTTACGGTATAATTTACGGAGTTCAGCAATCCCCTTACTATATTGATGCAAGTGATCATCCGCTGACTATCGTCACGGATCATCGCCTGCTTATATGGCTATACCACGCCAGAAGCCCGATGGTTGTCAGATGGGTCCTAGACCACCTTCAAACTATCCGCTTCAAGGTGGAATACATTCAGGGTAAACAGAATCTCCTTCCTGATGCCCTCTCTCGTGTTCCTTGTATATCGCCCGGCCAACCCACTCTCCTCGGGGAAGTCGAAGCGACGAATCAGCTACTGGACACCATCCCGGCAACTATGCTACAGTCCAGTCGACGCTCCTTTTGGCTCGCGATTGACGGTAGTCATCCGCAATTAGACGCGCGCTTTAAGAAGTGCACCAACGATCAAGACCTTACAGGCCCCATGGGACTACGCCATAGTAGCCCGTCAACTTTTTGCTCTCAACAAGCCTTTTGCTGTACTTGTTCCTCAAGACATGGTACACCTCATACCCGACGGTGAGACCATCTCTCGTGAGACAGTATTAGCATGTCACAAGATCGTCTTCCTCGAGGACAACCTTGTGTGGCTTGTTCATAACTTTGGATTGGATCGCCATGCTGTGCTTAATATGTATGCTACATCACATGCCCCGCGCGTCACGCGTGCGGATATCCAGTCAGCGCAGAAAGAAGACCCCCTTTTACAACCGCTTTGGGACGGATCTACATCTATCGGCCAGGGTAATACTCTTCTCTTTTTCAAAGAAGGGCTAGCGGTACATATCATGCCCGACCGCTCCCGCCGTATATATGTTCCGAATCCCCTCATACGTTGTCTCCCATGCTCACTTGATCCAGAACCACGCAAAGGTCCCCACCCTTGCCCCATACATCCATCAGCGATACATATGGTTCGGACCCGATGGGAAAGACAAGATGCACGCCGACATTGCGGCTATCCTCAAAGATTGCAACTTTTGTCAACTATCACGCCCGCCTCACACTTAATCATGGCCGCTATAAATCGTGTCTGGAGCCATCCAGGTCAAGCTATAGGCATAGATCATGTTCATGTAGGCATCGAAGGCGTACTCGAACAGTACGTGTTAACTATAGTCGATCTATTCGCAGGTTACTTGCTGTTTATTCCAGTCCTTTCCACCACTGCTGAAGAAACCGTTGAGACTATCCTCGCCCGATGGGTTTGCCTTTTTGGTTTTCCTGAGGCCATCCTGTCTGACGATCATGGATCTTTCCGTGGCAATCTTGCCGCTTTCTGCAGCATGGCTGGAATCGAATGGCTCACCACCGCGCCATACTCTCACCATCTGTTAGGCATGGTAGAACGCAGGCATCAAAGCCTCCGCCGCGCTATCCAGGCACTCGCAGACAAAGACAAGAAGACTTGGCCCAAGGCCATGCCAGGTCTGTCGTTCTCGCAGAACACTTACGTCTCTACCGCCACCGGCGTATCCGCTTTTGAAAGTATGATGGCTCACCAGCCACGTACATCTATCGATATCTTCGATTCTCCCGACGTCATCGCTGAACGCGCGTCGATCAACCGCCGCAATGACTAAGTCTGGCTCGAGGACCGTCCAGACATCGGACCAACTCGACACTCTCCGCTGAGCCCGGATTGCTGTCACGGCGTATGTCAAGGAATACGCCTCCTTCACGCGCAAGGCTGCGAACGAACAGAAGAACAAGCAACGGCAACGCAAACTACCCGATTGGAAAGTGGGTGACAGAGTCACCGTCTATCGCCCCAAGCAGTCAACCAAAGGTATTCCCGCCTCTTCTGTTCTCCAACACGACGGCCCTTACATTATATTGGAAAAACTTTCCAATAACACCTTTCGCCTCCGGCACGAGCACACCAACAAGGTCCTCCGCAAAATTGACATTGCACACATCAGCCCCTACACGGCCCCAACCGATCTGGCTCAGGCCATCGACCCGGTCCAGGATCAGGCGCACAATGACGACCAGAAGGACTATGTTGCTGGTGAGGTGATAGCCTTCATCGACGATGGCTTGCTCAAGTTAGGGATGATCATGGATGAAGATCCCATGGACGATCGCGACGACTTCCGCGTCCATCAACTCGGCATCACTTCGCTATCTAATATGCAGTACCGCCCAGTTTACGTGGAGCCGGTTGCACATCCGGACGGCACAATCACGGAGGGACCGACGCATCTCCAATGGACGAAGCCTCTCAACTCCTGGAAGAAGATGACACTCGACAGCGAGAATGATCAGGTCGTGCATCGGGATATCCAGTCAAGCCAAGCTCCAACTACAAAGCTAAAGGCTATATCATTCCCGAACAGCTCAAACGTTTACGTAAGCCTTACAACTGTAAGAAGTACGATTTTCATGTTTTCAAACTGAGATCGAAGTAGACTTTGCTTTTAGACTCCCGACGGACTCTTAATCCTTTCCCACTTCATATACCACCCAAGTTAGTGTTTTCTACAGGCATGTACGATAGTCATATTCACATATTGTGATAGGCAACTGCTATTTCGAATATGCTAAGGCAGGTCACACAATACTATTTACCGCTTTGAACACGTAGTGATAGTGTTGGCTTTATGCTCCGTCATGATGTATGATTGGGTACACTATATCCGTCCTGCCTCTGCATGTTGATACTACCTTGATCAATGCGTTGACACATATACGCACGCACATATCGCGCATTGATCTACATCTGCAATCTCTTTGATTCATTTTCTTTTTATACTTATTTACACATCATTTGGTCAATCATCTGTTACGATTCGTTTCGATCGCAACTCCAACCTACCGTTATGGTCTGGGGGCCCCGGGGAGTTATAGGAATGACTACCGTACCGGACCGAAACATTAATATTGTGTTAAACTTTCTTCAAGTTTTACTTCAAGTTTACATTTCTATTTTTAGTTCCGTTACTTCATTTTTTCCGTTTATTTATCAACTGTCATAACTTGTAGTTGTTACGTTTTCAACTGCCGTTAACATATCAATTTATTTCCCTTTAACAGCTAGCTTTTTAGAAAAGCTTGACTATTGCCTTTTTTCCCCATATCTTTTATTCCTTTGACCGCTATTTCCGGTCTCTCGTTATACGCTCCAAGTAAAATGATAAAACAAGTCAGATAGGTTAGTTAAAGTGGTTATACGATGTTTGGCATCGTTTCCTTGATATCCATCTCGTCCAGTATGGATGGTACACCATAGGGGTAGCCCTTGGCCCGCAGTGCCCTCGAATACGGATTCAAGATGTCTGGAAGACAAGGTGAATACGTGCTTGGGTGCACTACGACCTGGGTTTCCTCGTAAGCCGGCGTGTTGAGTATATGCTGCTGTGCCCGCACCTCTGTCTGCACCTGTATGAAAAAGGGGACATTGGCTATGGTTGTACACTTCTGGTCGTGTGCCGAAGAAGGCAGATTCCGAAGAAGATAGTCCTGTACCGGGGCTAAAGTGTCTATACCCCTGGTCCATCGCGCTTCCATAAATAAGGAAGGTTGATTTAACAGGTTCAGGTTTTGCTCCAGTATTTCTCTGTCCGGGCTATCAGTTAAGAGGCGCAAGTATGCCTGGATTGGGACTTACATCCCACTGGTCTGTCGGGAGGATGGGATGATATTTGTCCGTAGAACAAATTGTCATGTCCATGTTTGCGAAATAATTCGCCGGCAGATCCGCGAAAAAGGAGAAAGTCGGGCGCGAAAATCCGATAGTTCGCTTGATATCATATGGGTGTGTGCAGTATCTTATGGCAAATATTCGATGGCAATCAAAAAAGATAGTAGAGACATGCAAACCACTACCATAAGTGCTCAAAGGCAAAATGGTATCGTACGAAAATAGGGCAGCCGAGATAGTCTTCATCATGCCGTCCTATGCTCCACCTTGATCGTACCGGTTCCACCGATACAGTGTGGGACCATGGAAATGGGACTACGTGGTTCATAATCTGCTGAGACACACTCTGTCCCCCATGTCCCGGGTAGAGTCCTGATAGGTGGCCCATGAAACCATACGGCCGTTCGTGCGAGTATGATATGTAGTGCCTGAAAAGCAGGGTATCGGATATCGGGTCTTCCTGGTCCAACCCAAAAGCCAGAATTGAGGCCAATTGAGCTCTGGATCGTCCCCAAACCGGTGGATGGTGAAACATCGTCAGTGGGGTCCGATTCATAACCATGGCCGGCAATACCAACTTGAGAGGGAGACCGTTCAGCAGATTACTGATATGCTTTGGGGTACGGTTCGTTTCGACAAACGGGATGCTGCAGCTGTTAGTTACCGCAGGGAGGCGTTCATGGTTTCCATAGTGACACCTGCAAAGGTATGAACGACTTGACAGTCGATGTAACCTGGGCCGATATAAGGCGCGATATATCCCTTGTTGTCGAGGAATATACTGTCTCTTTGATTTACTTGTGCCATGATTTCCGGCAACTGGCGTAGGGAAATCCGAGCCCACGCCTTAGCCTGTTGGACCCAAGGGGCTACGTACGCTACTGATCGAATCAGTTGGCTCGAGTATAAGCGCGTGGCTACGTAACTATGTTGGTGCATGTCCTCATATCTTGTCAATTGACGGAGCTGTGAGAAGCACCGATCTAGATGTATGTGGCCGCCATGAAGCGGGATTTCATACCCACCGTCCTCGCAGATCTCGAGTCGGTGTCGCACTATCGTGATATTGCCTGGATCGTCAAAAGACGGGTCCTCGTAGATCCCATGGACCCGGATGAGGTAAGGCAGGTAATAGTAGCAACGATGGTTGCATTTAATGTGCTGACCGAATTGGACGAGATCTTGCCAATAGGGGCGGAGGCGGACAATCGGGTTTTGAATAATGAACAGTGACTTTCTGTCATTATAAACGTCCTTCAAAACCGCACCTCCTATTTGCGGGACAGCTGGTATGCTCTTGCCTTCACGGTGCATATCTCTCTCGAACCCGACGTGTGTGCGGGTAACCATGCGTGGTCCTACTGGGTGCATGATGATTTTTCGACCCGGGGTTGATAGACCCGCTCTCTGTGGAGTTGTAGGTCTTCCCTGGTCGAGTTGTCTCATGCCAGTATCCGTTACAGCGCGGCCTCGGACCGCTGTGAGCTGAAGGTTAGTCAAATTCGAATCTCCTTGTGGGAAGGTTCGAGCTGCGTTAGGGGAGATTGATCCATAGCGGCAGGACATGAGAGAAAACCCCAATCATCGCTGTGATCCCTGTGTCCAAAATTGTGGCAATCCTGGTGTAGGGGATTGCTGGGCTAAGGGTGGAAGTGATCGCGTCAAAGAGGACGATGAGGAGCTAGCTTGCGATAGGGGTACAGGCGTAGCGGTTTGACGCGCCGGTGTCCCTGAGGACGACGTCGCCGCCGGGGGCGTGCCATCTATTACTATAAGCTCCCTCTCCAACTGAGTCGGTCTTGGAGGAGAAATTAGTGCGTTAGGAGACGTGACGTTCGAGAGAGCGGGCGATATAACGCCAGCACCTGGTTGTGCCTTAGCGCCGGGGGGAGACGGTGACGTGACGTTCGACAAAGCGGGCGAGTGAGCGGGAGTTGTCGGTAAGAAATTAGGTTCTATGGGAGACTCCCTAGGTCCTAACCGGCTAGGCGTAGCGGCCGATCCGGGCTTGCGTACCAACTCGCTAGGAGACGCGGTGGACGGAGTGGGTGATGGTCCTCCGGGAGTCTCGTGTGAGGCTTGCGTGGCCCGGTGATCTTGCCCCGAGCTCGAAAAACTCGAGCTTGAGCTTGAAGCGGTGGCTCCTTCAAAATCAGCCTGGGCTGGCGTCGCCGTCTCACTAGGTGACGGTGGTCCCTGAGGAGTCACGTCCTCCTCCTCGCGTATTGGGGGAAGACCCGTGATCGGAAAAGCCGAGACCGGTGTACGACCCAGTCGGGCCGCTGTGGTCCGAGATCGTGTCTGTCGCGGTGTGGGGGATGTACGGTCAGTACTGTCCTCCTGCTTCTCCTCCGTCTCGTCTGTCTTCTCTTCGCTTTCTTCTTTCTCTTCCTGTTCCTCTTCATCATCACTCCCGTCAGTGGTGATCGCCACCAAAGGGAGGAGACTAAAAGGACATTCCTTAAGGTCTTGCTTTTGGGCTTCCTCCTCGTTATCATCCGAGGGGAGGTCCATCAGCGTGACCAACTGTTGGCAAAGACCATCTCTTAGGATTGTCTTGACAGACTAATTATCCCTTGCCGCCGCGGTCGGAAACAATGCAAACTTCAATTCTGAGAACTAACGAATAGTTATTCAAGTGCTACACGTGTTGTGTAGCAGTTGGAGTTGTTCAAGTTGGTCTGAGGAAAATAAAGGAAATATGTTAAGTGTAACCACTTTAACTAATATATCTGACTTGTTTTACCATTTTACTTGCAGCGTATGACGGGAGACAGGAAATAGCGGTCAAAGGAATAAAAGTTTTCAGATATGTGGAAAAAAGGCAATGGTCAAGCTTTTCTAAAAGCTAGCTGTTAATTAAAGGGAAATAAATTAATCTGTTAACTGCAGTTGAAAACGTAACAACTACAAGTTATGATAGTTCATAAATAAACGGAAAAAATGAAGTAACGGAACTAAAAAAGAAGTGTAAACTTGAAGTAAAAACTTGAAGAAAGTTTAACACAATATTAATGTTTCGGTCCGGTACGGTAGTCATTCCGATATGATCCCGCTCTTGGCTTGGATTTACGATGAATCAACTTACTGAACTGTTGATGAAGCTGCGAATTTTTTACATCAAAACTTGATCAAAACAGCATAATTTTACCGGCAACACATACGTCCGATAATGTCGAGTCGGATGTGATGCATTCAACAAATTCATTGCAAATAATGTCTTAGATTTCCTGCTCATTCCTACACGAGTTGTTACACGAATACAGGTAGCAAGTATTCTATTTTTACGCAAGCACTGTTTTAGTAGAATATTTGCAATTAGTTTACGCAAGCACTGTTTTAGTAGAATACTTGCCATTAGTAGAGCTGAGCGGTCTATATCAAACTTGAACGAGTGTCTGTGTAAAAATAACAGAGTTCAATTTTTTTTTATTAAGATAGATAGATAGATAGATAGATAGATAGACGGATGGATGGATGGATGGATATATATATATAAAATATCCATAAAATATATATAAACTGCGTGTATATGGTTTATGTGTCCTTTCGTCAAAATCTCTCTTAATGTGCTCAGTTAGAAAAATTTATGTTAAACATTTGACACTTTTTTTTTTCTATGTATGTTTTCTATATGTCCTATGTTAGTTTTTTTTACTTTTTTAAGGCTTGTTTTATACTTTGCGGTTGGACAAGTCGCGAATACATAAATGATCACACAACAAAAATGGGGTGAAGGGGGGCGGACACTCACGAAGTGAGTGGCGGGGGGTTGGGGGGAAAATACACACAACAGGGATATTACAGCAAGCGAGAGAGAATATAAGAGCAGGGGTGGTGAAATATCTTCTCCTATTGGTGGCCAACCCCAAGGTTAGCCGTGTCCAACCCTGTTTTTTAAAGGTTGGACACTTTTTATCGTTAAATTTCAATATTTATTATATAATTCTTCTTCGTATTACACATTTTTTATATTGTCCAACCTGTCCAACCTTTTATTAAAAAAAAGTAATTTTTTTTTCCTCTCCCCATTTTATTATACCCCCTCTAAAATAGTTTCCAAAAAAAAGGGTTGGACTCGGCCAACCTTGGACACGATTAATACTAAAACGAATTTCTCTCTCTCGGTTGCTTAATACCACTCGCAGCCGTCCAAGTCGCCAAAACGGCGATTTACGTGTCAAGAAAACCACACAGACAAAATTGGTAAAAATGAAATGAAAACACAAAAGCAAAACATAAATGACTTTAACCATTGTAAAAAAATAAAACCTCATAAAGCAAAATAAAAAAACTAGCAAAACGTCTCACAAAGCAACTAATCACACCGCCCCCACACAAAACGAAAATGCAATAGGTAAAACAATTTTGATAGCACCAAAAAAGTTCAGGTCGTGAGCCCACACAATGAGGTACGTATCTCAAGTAAAAAAAAACACAATGAGGTACGTATCTTGCCCTTAAAACCCCAGAAACTGGGGTTTTCGTGGATCCACAGAAATCACCTTTCGCAGAATGTCGGAAGCGCTCGTGAAGCCGTCAGAGAGGACGGAAGAAGATTGGAGCGAAATATACGATATTACTCGTCGCTCATTCTACTAGCTTGAAGTAGATGAAACTAATGTTGATGAGAAATTAAACAAAATTGATCGTCAAATCTCACTGCTCGCTAAAAAAAAGAATTCCCAAATGTCAAAAAAGAAAGCAATAAGAAAAAAACTAGACGAGATAAACCGAGGTAAAAATGAACGGGAAAATGATCTCTCAATTTCTCGTAAAAGAAAAATGAAAGTGAAAGAAATAAATGAAAACCTTAAGAAATTTGAGGAATTTCGTAAAAAAAAATAAATCTTTCTCTGCTTCAGAAATAAATCGTCTAGAAAATTTCATATTGCTCGGGAATTCTTTTGAAGATGTAGTATCAAATTCTATTTCTGTTTATTCTTCTGACGAAGATGATGTTGAGCAGGGGACTGCGAATATGAATCGCGGTCTCAGGAACGAATAATACATGTGTTAAGAAACACAAATAAAAAAAAATTTGGGCGAAAGCCCTCTACCTTTCAAAGAAATTTTGTCTTTTGTTTTTTTCTTTGGCAGACAATGTCGGAGGAACTCGCCAGCGAGATGGAGGCTATGGGGTTGCAACGCAACGAGGAAAACGAAAAGGTTGAGGAGGAGGAGGAAGCAGAATTCAAAGCCGTGATGCCTTCGCCTTCGCCAGCGGATGAAAAGGACGTTGCTCCTCATCCGTGGAAGGACTTCAGCACATTCCCCCCCGAGTGGTTTTAACCACTACGGGGAGATTTGTTGAAATGTCAAAGGCTTTTGTCAAAGCCACGAAATCTATTAAATTGTTTGCGGGCAAAGCCTTGCACCGCGAAAACCCCGATTGCTTTTACGCAAGGGCAAAATATGATACAAGCATAAAAAATCCTTCGTACAAATACTATTTTCTTGTATCCAAGGGGAGCGGGGCACAGGAAGAGTTGATCATTTATAACAGCCTCACTGCCTTGGCAAAGTTGAATCACGAGGCATCCCAAGTCAATTGGGTCGTTCAAATTCGTTGATTAAATTTTTTTCTTTGATATTGTTTTAAAATAATTAAAATAATATAATTATATATAAGACATGTCGGATATTATAGCGAGATTGCCGTATGATTTACAAGAATATATAAAACTCTTTTTGTTTAATAGCGATTTACAAACGGACGATTACGAATTATGCGACAACTGCGGACTTACTTTATCCGTTGTAGAAAGTCCAATAATATACGCTCAGAATATGAAGTGGTATTTTAATTACTCTTGTTTTTGCTCTTGAAAATGTATCAGTGATTATTTTGAGTTAAAAAAAAAATAGACTTGTCTAATATATACCAACC
>WBZZ01005523.1:0-15000 GCA_019918135.1 Paulinella micropora
AAAGCAACAATCAAACACCTCAGACACATGTGGTTGGCATAGTATGAGATTTTTAATGGCGGGCGAAAGGCAACCGATTTAAGTTTGCTAGTGGCTATACAGACTTAAAAGAAGAAGCGGAGAAATTAAAAGCACAGAATGATTATGGATTTGACACCTTTTTGTAAAAGATATTTTCTAATATATATATTTTTGAGGTTGTAGGTGGTTTTTATAAAAAGCACCTACGATGGAGTACAAGGAAGGTAGAAGTTCGGGTATCTATTACATAAATAGTAAAAATAGAATAACAGGCACAGACAGCGACTTTACACACGAAATAAACTTAAAATCACTAGACAATCCCACACATTGTAAAATTCTTCATATCTATGTTCCAAAATCTTATTACTCTGTGGCTTCGCCATATAATACCTTTACACTTACCGAAGACGGGTATGAGGCTTTAATTACAATACCAGAGGGCAACTACACAATGAACAATCTGAAAAATAAGTTGTCGGAGGTACTGACGGCAGAAAGTCCGAATGACTATACTTATGTTGTCTCAAGCAACAATACAAACACAGAAGCGGAGGATGGTAAATTAACATTCAGTGTTTCAAATAACGGAGGTATTCAACCGCGGTTTATATTTGATACCGATACCCGTATTCACGAGGTTATGGGTTTTGATAGAAATTCAACATATTTCTTCGCTAATGATTTCATTAAATCGCCAAATGTGATTATTCTAACTGGGGAAAAGACTTTATACCTTCAATCGGACTTAGTTGGTGAAGGAGATAATCATGTGTTACAAGAAATATACACCGCCAACGAAATTCCATTTGGAGCCGTTATATACGACGGAAGTGGGTCGGAGTATGGTAAGAAATTATCCACCAGTTCAAATAATGTATATAGGTTTTAGCTTACAGACGAAAACGATCAGGCTATACATCTTAATGGATTAGGTATTGTTATGACATTATTAATTTACAGAGAGACTAATTATTTTAATTTATTTACATCATTCTTCAATTTGTTAAAGTCCAGATAATTATTTTAGAATTATTTTTTTTTCCATAAATATATTCTGATGAGTTAGTTAATTTCACAACTGCCTAAAAAAACAAAAATGCCAACTCAACACGGCGGAGAATTAGACTTCAGTAAGACTGATTATATCAGCGGTTCGTATCGCCTTAACAAACTTACTCCTCGCGAAGGAGCAGGAAATGTTGTTGTTACTTCAGCGGGCGGTCAGGAAAGCACATTTGACCTTATCAGCCGTCCATTTAACTTGGTAAAGTCTGTGCTGAGTTTCACTTACGCCCCAGGTGCTTCAGGAGTTGCAGATAGACACAATCGCATTTTTATGGATTGTTTGAGTATGATTAGACAGATTCAACTTCAAACCCGTAGTGGTGTTTATTTGTGTGATTTGAATAATGTCGGAACTATTACGAAAATGATTTGGAAGCCTGAGACTTCATTGAAGGACTTTTTGGCACTTGAGAACCATGGAGCAGGTAATGGTGTTGGGTGTATGCTTCAAAAGTGTAATGCTGATGGGCGAGCAACAACAGCATTTACTGCTAACGTGTATGCTGGACAACAGGCAAGTGTGGCGACTGTAGCTGGTAGTATTGATACCGATGGTCACCTTCAGGCAACATTAAATCGTTTTGGTAATGCTATTGCTAGGGCTATTGCTCCTCCATCACTTAATGCACGAAGACATGATGATACTTTGCTGACAACTGGAGCGGGTGCTTTGTCTGCTGTGAATGTTTCATACACTGAGGCGAAGTATCTTGAGGGAGGTATTGGTGGTGCTAACACAGACCCCCTTATTTATGTGAAGATTCCATTGTCTATGATTTACAATACTATTTTCGCACTTGATAAGACTATTATGTTTCCTGAAATTCTGACAATGAGAATTGTTTGGGCGGCTAGTAACAGAACTGTTTATCATGTTGGTGGTGTTGATGCTAATACAGGTCTTGCTACCACTATTAACACAGCAAATCAAGGTTCTTTTCCTTGCACAACTAATTCACAGGTAGCAAACTTAAACTTGTTTCTAGCGGTTGAAACAAACCCTGATGTTATCCAGTCTATTCAACAAAAAGTGAGCAGTGCCGAAGGTATGTCTTTTACGATTGACTATCCATACTCATACAAAAACACAATTCAGGCATCTACAAGTCAAAACATTATTGTGAGGTTCGATAGAGGACACGGACGGAGAATTAAGAAAATTTACCATTCGGCATTCAATAATGAAGAAACAAAGAATACCGCGTATGATAACGATAATAGGAATGGTTCAAAGATTACTTCCTTCTATACTACCCTTGACGGGTCTAGACTTCAAGAATTTAATATTAGCACTGCTAATACAACCCTTGAAGATTACATGTATCTAAAAAATAAAATTGAAGGTAGTGCTTTGGTAAATAGCAATGTCTATCAATACAACTGGTTCTGGGTTGATACATTTGACAACACTCGCCCGCTTTGGAGTAAAGACCAGAATGAAATTAGTGGGCTTGACCTTTCTCAAGAGAGACGCTGGGAGATGATGGCTACTACTGCAAATGTTGGTCTCAATCATTACACTCTGGCTATCACTCAGCGAGAGGTTCAAGTGAAGGCAAATGTTATTACTATTTCATAATGGATATGAACAGATTTCTGAATAAAATATAAATGATTTAAATAATTTTTTTTTGTTTTATATATAACTCGTTATATAAACAAACTCGTTTGTGTTATAACAAAATTTGCAGGCAAATTTTTTATATAGCAAAATCGCGAGCGATTTTTTTATACACAATATGTCTCACCAGAGAAATTTAATCTCACAAAATCCAGACGGAGATTTTATAAATGTCAAAGTAGGATATGATGGTGGTATTAAAACTGATAATATGAAAACTGCTTTTGGAGAAACACTAGTTGGACAATTAACTCCAGTTGTTCAGGAAATCTTTCCATACACTATTAATACAAGGATATGGACAAAAACAGAAACAAAATCGTCTGTGTCATTTTTGGATAATATGGCCGAATTAAAAACTCAAGCCGATACCACAGCGAATGCTATCCTAACAAGTAAAAGAAGAATAAAATATCGGACGGGTATGGGAGTTGTCGGTCGCTTCACTGCTATATGGACAACTGATGACACAAAAGCCTATTATTCGTGTGTAGGAATTGGTGAAAGTGATTTTTCGAATGGTTTTTATTTTTATAAAACTAATGTCGGGATGCGTATTCTACAAGCCAAAGGAGGGGCAACAACTTATATTCAACAAGCAAACTGGGATGACCCGTGCGATGGAACAAAAGATATGCATGTTATTGATTGGAGTAAAGGAAATGTATTCCAATTCAATTTCAATATTTAGGCTTTGGTGCTATAAGGTTTTCTATTGAAAATCCTACGACAGGCGAATTTCAATTAGTCCATACTATTGAGTATGCGAATGCCAACACAGGTGTAAGTCTAAGAAACACTACTTTACCATTTACAGCACTAATGAGGAATGATGCTGCTAACGGAATTCAAACTCTTAAAACAGCAAGTGTTGGATTATATTGAAGGAAGTAATACAATAAACACAAGTATAACAAACGAAGTGGAAGGAAGTAAAGCGGCAAACACAACTGAAAGCCCTATTATTAGTATCAGGAATAAAGCAACATTTGATGCGGGCGGTGCTAATTTAACAAATTATTCAAATGTTTATCCCACTTTGATAAGTATTACAAATGAAGATAGTAAGGCGTGTGTAGTAAGAATGGTATTGAATGGAACACTAACTGGAGCGGGTTTTGCAGATGTTGATACTAAGTATTCAATTGTGGATACTGATACAAAGGCGAGTGCCGTTGCCAACGGAACAACAATTTTTAAACTATATGTAAATTCTCAATCAACTCAACAAATAAATCTCAGAAATTATGATATATTACGCTGTCTGTGTCATGATACAATATCCTATTGCCTAATCTGTCCATCATATTGTAAAGTCTCATTCCCGCGTGGCATGTAGTAAATAAAGCAACCACAACATTTGTTTTAATCGGGTCGCTCACCGCATCCTGTTTTAAGTCATAACTGGCTTCTACAATTTTGTCGTTAATTATGTTAATATTTATATTATCTACTGATTTATCGTTCAATAGTTTGTATAAGGTATCTTTATCCTTTATCATTTTATTCTGTGTTTTATTTTGTTTCTGTCCAAACTTGCCCCATAAAGAGTTCAAGCACAACTTAGCCACTGCTCGTCGTCCTTCGTTTTTGAATATTTTGCTTTCATCCATCTTTACACCCATTTTAACTTCCATGCTGTTTATGTAATTTTGTTTTTCTGCTTCCGTATTACATCCCACTGGGTATCCGCTGGACTCTTGTTTTACTTTCAAGAATGTCTTTATGTATTCTTTGAATAGGCTACTGCTTTGTTCTTTCCAGTGCCATACTTCATATACTTTTATAAACTTATACCCTTTGTCTAAGGCCTTGTAAATTTCTGGAGTTGCCCATGTACCAGTTATTGCTCGTTCTTTATCTGTGTGCTTACATTCTCCATGTTGCTCAGTCATTCCGCACTTATCGCATAAGTAATACATCATCTTACCTCTGTCCGCCTTCGGTAAGACTGGGTGTCGTAAGCCTCTAGGTGGTAGCATCTTAACCTTAGCCACTCCGAAATATTCTCTGTTTATAATTTTATTTTTCATATTTTTTCTTTCCTCCTCATTGTTTGGTCTAATAATTATATGGTGTCCGCTTGGATAAAGGTCGTAATACATCACGGTCGGATAAAGTGAGCATATGTCAATATATTTCGCATACTCATTATCATGTCGTGATTTCCAATATAATTTCAGACCATTCACTCTACCTCCAAACATTGCCTCTCGTGGGTTTAGTCCTTCTTGTTCAGTAATTCGTTCGTTTGTATCCTCTGCCAGTCTTTCACTGGTTTTCACCAGGCTCCATTCGCACTCCCAGATACTTATTACTTTTGCTTGTTCGTTAAGTTGTTTTTCTCTTCTCATTGTTTCCTTGTATAGTTCACCCATCGCCTTATTCTTCTTCACATTCAACGCATTGCTATTCCAACACTTATCACATCCGTGCCAATGACACCCGTAAAACTCATAAGCGGTTTTGTTTTTCTCATCCCAGCCATCTACATACACACGAGATTGCCCGAGTTGAAACATTTTTTCGCCTCCGTTGAATGCGTGTTTAATATCGGTTTTGTCTAACCTGCTTCTGTATGCTAACCATTCTACACAAGCCCTAGAAGTCATCCTGTTTTGCTTTTCCGCTTTCAATATCGCAATTGAATTCTCTGGCATAAACTTAGCACGATACAAAGCCATAACACAACTCGCAATAGTTGTATATTGAAAAGGGTCAATACCAAACTCTAGAAACTGGTTTCTAAAATCTATACAACCCTTTCTCAGTATATCAACATCTGAATGACAATACTCACCGATTTCCTTCGCCATATCAAACCTGTTATGTGCTTTCACTTGTTTGTCATACCATTCAAGAAATTCCTTTCGTTTATCTCCTCGCATCGTGTCGTAGCCATAATGTTTCTTATGTGGCATTACACCAACATAGTTTCTATTTTTAGCCGTATTGAAGAAGTGCGGGAAGAAACCTTTCTTAAGTTCCGTAAGTCCGAATGTCTTTGGAAAGTCTGACAATGGCATCGTAAGAAAACTTAGGCTGTCTATGAAGCGATACTTCTTAAGTGTCATCATCATAATCTTACCACCTTCATAGATTACAAATGGAGTTTGTCCATTATCAACCAACCACTTAAGAATAAACTGACAATCATAACCGCGGGCATTGTGTGCGATAAATGTAAATCCGCTGTGTTTGGTGTCAAAAGCCCAATTACAGAAATCTTGAATGTTCTTGTGAATTACTGGCGGTTCCTTTGCATCGTAATACTGGCTTTCCGCATGATTAACAATGTGCTCGCCTGTGTCCTGTGCCGCTTCAAAGTCAAAGAATATGTATTGCTCTGACGGCGGTAAGATTTCTTTTTGGACTATTTCACATTGGTGTTCAACCGGTTTCACTAGTTTGCAATTTCGGCATTTCGCATATCCGCATTTGTGCTCATCCTTCTTTCTGTAATTAAGACCGCACGATTTACATTTCGCTTTAACATCGCAGTTTGTCGTCATGTGGTTATTAAAGCATTCAGTGTTTGGAAACTTTCTATTACACTTCTCACATTCTTTCCACTGGCTCTTGTCATTTATTCCCTTACATCCCTTGGTTTCACAAATACTACATTTGGCTTCACATGCATGTCTTTCCTTATACCCTCTTAGACATAACTCACAGAAATTCTTTTTTCCTAGCATAGACTTCATGTTAGTTATGGCATCGTAATGTCCCTCAGTCTTTAGAATGTAAAGGTTAGTCAGCCGTTCTCCGTTCGCATCAAGTAGTTCTGTTTTATGATTTTGTCAGGAAATTCAACAATAACCAGATTGTATTTAATGTGATTAGCAAATGTATTAATTTCAGGTATCCCACACACATCCTTAATGACTTTCGCTTCATCGTGTAAAGCCTCGGCCATTTCCTGCTGTATCTTTCTTTTTCCCATTAGTATTGTCTTGTATTTTTGATGTTTTTCAATTTTTGCTTTGACTACAACGATTGCTCGTGCTAAGCATAAGTTATCGCTGTTAGTAATACAGATTACTCCTTGCTTTCTGTAGATATCCAATTTGTTCAAAACCTGTAGCCTTGTCCCGCCCGTCGGCATTTTAACAGATTTCAACACAAATTTTAATTTATCAAAGTTGATTCCGTTCTCATCCATGTAAAGACTTTCGTTGCTTTGAAATATTGCTGACAATTTTTCCAAAACTTTTTCAACAGAGATTTAATTAACTTTGTGTAAGCCTGTTGATACTTTTCCATAGTAATCAACAAACTCAATACCTAGGCTAACCTTATCTTCGGGTGCTTGTCGTTTTACAAAGTCGTTCAACACAATCTCAATAAATCTTATTACATCGCGCATCGTGAATGATCGGAAGTTGCCATTAATCCTTACCGCATATCGGCTTTCATTTATTCCTAGTTCGTGTTCCTTGCTATCGTCCCTCATGATACCATAATTACCATACCTCAACAAGTCTCTGTAATTTTCTTTCAGTTCTTTTTTCTCTTCAATCGTAGGTAAAGGTGGTGCTATTGGTATAGCATGGTGTTCAAAATACACCGCACCTCTTACTTGGTTCAAGTAGTTTTGGGCTGTCGGTGTATCAATTTTATACCCCCTTACCTTCGGTTTGATATATATTGGTATAGCATGGTGTTCAAAATACACCGCACCTCTTACTTGGTTCAAGTAGTTTTGGGTTGTCGGTGTATCAATTTTATACCCCCTTACCTTCGGTTTGATATATAGCACATCCCGACCCCTGACAGACTTGATTTCGTAATTTATCTTATATTCCCTTAATCTATCCAACCTGTAGACCTTGCCGTTATACGTGTGTGTCTCCATGTTTGATAATAGTATATCAAGAAAAATATAATTTTATAAAATTAAAATATTTGTCTGCCTCAATCGGTCGTCCCCTCGTGGCCTCGTGTGTGCCCCTATATATAGGGACCCTCCTTGTCTTTAAATGGAAATTCAGTGGTTTCCGCAGAGAAACATTTTTGATTATCAATACTTACCATACCCGCAACCACAGTGGCAGTTATGTTCCATGTATCCACACATATTACATCTATCATCGTCATCCTTCTTTATTCTATCTATATACTCTTTGCTTGGCCTTAGAGGAACTGGAGGTTTTTCTTTTTCTGCTGAAATATGTTTCTGAGACTTCATATGTCGCGTTTTGTTTCCATTATGTATTTCAGCACCACATCCACACTTAAAATCTTTATGCTTCCAAATTTTTTTCTTTTCTTTTTTGATTATTCTTGTTTCTTTATCGTAATTAATTTTCCATTCCTCGTATTTAGGTATTATATTTTCCTCGTGATATTTCTTTGCTTCTTCCAATGCTTGCTCTTT
Source organism: Paulinella micropora (assembly GCA_019918135.1). Lineage (NCBI taxonomy): Eukaryota > Cercozoa > Imbricatea > Euglyphida > Paulinellidae > Paulinella > Paulinella micropora. Next base: position 8,088 of record WBZZ01005523.1, read on the forward strand.
TGATTTTTTCTTTCCGATACAGAAACTCTTACACATAACCTTTCCTCCTTCTCTCCATTGAACTTTTACCATTGGTCTCTTTTCGTTATTCTTTACCATAACACAACCTCTAGACATTCTAAATCTCTGAGTGTCTTCGTTTGTCATCCTATATGTGTCTTTATTTTATTTCTTTAAATAATAATTATTTAAAGGTAGCAGTTTTTCTTTCTTTTGTCTGTCTGTATTTGTTATAAATAGATAGACGAAATAATGAATAACTGCTCTTAGTGTGGTTAAAAACACTTCCACACCAGACACCTAGGCGTTACCGCTAAAAAGCCCCCGTGTGGCTTTTTTACATGGACAACTTTTTGCTTTTTGTGTAAAGTAGTCCATAGTGTGCGAAATAAGAGAGATTTTAATGAAATTGATGTTTTGAACTTAGAGAGAACAGGTAGCCGAAATAATGAATAACGGCTCTTAGTGTGGTTTCTGTAGAGAAACTGCATCGAAAATCTGAGCCGAAGTGGCCCCCTATACTACTCGCATAGCGGAGGGGGGGGGGCTGTCCTCTTTCGCAGAGCCACCAGATCCATACCGACCTCCGCCTCCACAACAATTGTGTGTCTCCGCTCTGTCGTATCGCTGTCTGCTATGAGCCTATATTCTGTGTTTCGTCTCTTTTTCCTTTTGTGTCTGTTTGCCAGTGTGCATGTCTACGTGAGTGTAGCTCTCTAATTTCCTTCTTCTGGTTGGGTTTGTATCCTTCTTGATGTCAAAATGCACAGATTTGTGTGCCGTTGCCGTGTGATTGATAATAACTCCGATGTCAAGTCGCTGGAAGTCGATTACATGTATCATAGTGTCCTTACCATCGTAAGTTGTTGTAGTAAGAATAATAATTAATATGTAGTTGTCGTTTTATGTTGTAATGTTTAGCGTTTTCTTGCAAACAATTGCATGTTTTTTCAAAATGCTGTCAGCACCTACGTTTTTGGTGTTGATTCTCTTATGATATGGATGTAAGGACATACTGATAGTGTCGAACCGACGCAGCACCAGTTTTTCTATGATCGACCCATGTGCCTGTCTCTGTTATGTTTGTAAAACGTATTTAACTAAAAAGTAGTGGACTGTATATGACTTTCTTTTGCAATGGTTGACACTTGGCACACAATACTACTCTATCAGTTACAATAGCAAGTGGTAGTGCTTATACAATAGTATCTATAGGCAGGGTTACAGTTTTACATCATATCGTCCCAACACGATTTAAATCCGCAAGCTGTATGTCAATCTAGTGTGTTTCCAAATCAATATTTACTAAAAAAAATGTTTATGCTCTTCCAATGCAGACAATACTGTGTGCCATCATTAACTGACACGTGATAGTCATAAAAAACCCGCTTTTGCGTAAGAGAGGGTCGATTTAGTTGATTACGTTGCCGGTCTGTAAGACGCGTGTGATTGTTAGCTTGCTTTCCAAGCTTATGTCACGCAGGTGTTTGTACACGCACGAACTTTTGTCTGACCACAGTCCTTGCCTTCTTATTGCGTAGATTCTCATTCCCAAACAAGCCGCTTCAGTCGCGGACCCGATTCTATTTGAATGGGATGCGTATATCGCTGGATCCAATCCAATTGCAGCAACTTTCTTTTTCAAGAGACTTGATGGGGTGCCAGCACTCAGATGTCCCAATGCGTTGCTAGATAGCTTGAAGAAAAGAGGAGAGCTGTCGGTGAATGAATCCTTGAACGTGTCCTTTATGTATTTGAGGTATGCTCTGACCCACATGACAGCGCAGAATGATTGGTTCCCTTGGCCGATAAAGACAAGCTTCTCGCCTTCCGCGTTTTTCAATTTCTCGAACCTGAGTACCATGTACTCGCACGGGCTGTTCCCGATGATGGTATGGTGGAACATGATGTCCGATACCTTCAATGCTACAATGTTACTGACGCGCGCCATTGAGATCCACTGCAGTAATATTAACGTAGCATCTCTGCAGTCCCTCCATGTCACCAATGGTAATTGTAGTATCTTGAGCAGGTCGTCCCTCAATAAGGGGTATTTCCCCTCTCTCCCCGGTACAGCTTCTGCTACCGCTCTCTGTTTGGCCAATTGCACTAGCAGACTCTCGGTCGGGTCGTTACTAGTGTGCAGTGCGTATTGGGATTTAATTGCAGCCAGGTGGCCAGTGATTGTTGACTGTGCATACCCACTCTCCGACATATATTTCAAATAGTGGGCAATCGTTTTGTCTGAGGTGCAATATTTCAACCTCGACAGGACGTCGAGTTGAGGGTGGATGCAGGCGAGTTCGCGGTTGGGGGCCATGTGCTTGAAGAAGACGTAACAATCCCTCTACCATCTGAATTGATCGGTAATTCGTCGACGGAACGAGAGCTCTGGGCTGCGACTGTGGTACCTCTCCATTTCAGATCCATCCTTCAGAATCGTAATACAGTCCTCACTGTGTTCGACTCAGCTAACGCAGTCATAGACCTGCAAAAAGGTGGGTCCAAGCGACCACACCTCACACGTCTCTGCAAGATGGTGGACGACGTATATACAGGACAGCTCAACATACGAAACAAACTTTGGGGCTGGGTCGAGAGAGCTAACAATACGAGGGCAGACAGAAACTCCAAGGCGCTGACCGCAGGCTTGACAAACCTGACTGTCCATCCAGATGTCATGGGAAGGCTTATCATACGTTGGCGCCTAGAGGGCCGCGATGTTTGGGCACCAAATTTCGGACAAATAGGGCAGTCAGTCCTTCTTGCCATGAAATCCCGCAAAAGGGTTGCATTTGTCCTTCCGCATTGGCCAGCCAGACCTTGGTGGCCACAGATTCTAGAACATGCAAAAGACTCATTTAGTCTGCCACCCGCATCATACACTCTAGCTCCAACGTGGCACAAACACCCATATCACGTGCACAGACCATCATGGCACATGCTTGCAGTGCTGTTTGATTTTACTCATTAAAATAATTTTACGCCCTGCAGGGACAGCAATACTAGATGACGACGAGATAGCGATCTGGGCAAGCCAAGCGGGCCGGAGAGACACCACAGTGGAAACATACAAAGCTTTCCTCCGGCAATTCCTCAAGTGGTGCGTGCAGCACGGGCGTATCTTCTTTCCTGCGTCTGCATTTGGCCGGATCCCTCAGGATGTGAAGCCAGTACTGCAGTTCTTGGCTTAGTTCTGACCCGCTCTGTGTAGTGACGCTTCTCCTATCGATTCTGTTGGCTGCGTTGACAGTCACCATCATTTCTCGAGTCATCAGCTGTGCGTTGGAGAGCGCCAGCTTGAGACTGATCAACGAAGATGCAGTTGAGTGCAGTTGCTGGACCGAAGCCCCTTGTGCGGAATGCACGTCCGCCAGGAGCTGGAGGATAGACTTGAGTAGTCTTTCCCTCTTGTCGTTCGGCACTCCCATCCACAAGTCCTTGCTGTTGATGACGTATCCCAAGTATTGTACCTCGTCCAAGGGTTCCCACTGCGTCTTCTCGGAAGTGGGAAGACCAAGGTAGGCAAACAGCGTCTTGATGAACGTAGGTATGCCATCGTTGGTGCGTAGGAATTTGACAGCGAACAGGAAATCGTCTGCATATTGCATGGATGGCAAGTTCAAGGTCCTTATCAGCTTCACGACGACCCTCATGATCTTCCCAAACCAAAACGGTGCAGAACAGAACCCATATAGTAGCGTCTTGTTCTGATAGGTTTTGCTCCTGTGTCTGAAGGCAGAGTATGGTGTACTTTTCCTAGCAAGCGGAATGGAATAAAACGCGCGTTGCAGATCCACCACGAACATCTTTGTGCCGCTGTCTCCGTCGAGTACCATCTGAATGTCCTTTTCCAGCGTCTCCATTGTGAAAGGAGCCTTGGCTTGGAAGGAATTACTGAACCGTTTGTCAGTGCACAGCTTCGTCTTCTTGACTCCCGCTGGGTCAGCCAGCACTTGGAGAGGCTCGATCATGATGCATTCCTCCCTCTTCACTTCTACCGCGTCTCCACGGGTAAGCATGTCTTCAATTTGGTCGTCGACGAATGCAATGTTCTCGAAGTAACTTGGGTGGTTCATAAAATCGGTCGCTGGAGGCTCACGCTCAAATCTGAGTTCTACACCATATGCGAGCCATGATAGCACCACTGCGTCCGCCCCTATTGCCTTCCAGAACCCAAGCTTTGCCTTGACTGCATGTGCCGGTTCCTTTGAGTCTGCCCACGGGTTGCCTCTATTGTATGTCTCACCCATCGTCAAGATCTTCTGCTTGACCTCCTCTAACGAGCCCGAGCTATACTGTTCGACAGCTACTTGTGGTGTTGTCAAAAGCCAGGATACGTATGATACCTCCCCCGCTGGTGTCGGCACTGTCTGCCTTGATGGGCAAAAATATGCCAGATGACCAATGTTCTTGCATCATACGCACACCATGTCCTGAGAGTAATCTTTAAACACTTTGGACTTTGGTGCCTCGTGAGGGAGGAAGTCAGAAATCTTTCCTTGCAAGAGGACCCGTTGCTGTCTATCATAACAAAGCAAGATCGCGAATCAGTACTATTAATAAATCACGCGATGAAGTATGAAAATAGAAGCGTTTGCCGGACGCAATAGTATTAATTCCATCGGGGCGTGATGCCGTGTGACAAGTATCATCTTTAAGGGAATCTAGTACAATGCCGGGGCGTGTTGCCGAACCAAATTTGAGAAAGAAAATAATAATAATAATAATAATAATAATAATAATAATAATAATAATAATAATAATAATAATAATAATAATAATAATAATAATAATAATAATAATAATAATAATAATAATAATAATAATAATAATAATAATAATAATAATAATAATAATAATAATAATAATAATAATAATAATAATAATAATAATAATAATAATAATAATAATAATAATAATAATAATAATAATAATAATAATAATAATAATAATAATGAAATAAACAAATGAAATAAATAAAATCTATTTAATGACATCACAAAACGAGCCTAAGTCAGTGACAGCGTGATGCGAGTCATGCGCGTGTTGCGCTGTGTAGTGCCGGTCATGCGCGTGAAGCGTCGTCTGACAATTTTACTTTCGATTGGCTGTAACAGCTCAGTTGCTAGAACGCTGTGGGCGCATGCTCGGATTCAAAGTCCAGCAGTGCTCGGCGGTGTGGCCGCGTTTGTTGCAGTGAGTGCAAATGACGGCTGTACGTGCGGGCTGTGCGGTGTATGCGGTCTGCATGGCGGGCGCAAGCGTGATGATGCATTGCGTAGGTTGGGCCACATACTGGATTTGCGGCCCTGGTGCTGCTCCTTGCTGCGGAAGCATGAAACCGGGGACACTTTGCCACGCCAGCGGTTGCTGCTGTTGGCCATGCTGCTACTGGTTCTGCCCTTGTGCAGTGTTCGCGCCGTACGAACCCTGAGGGCAGCTTCTCGCCCAGTGCTGGTTGGATCCGCAGATATGGCATGCCCCACGGTTCTGACGTCCACCACGTATACGCGGGTCGGTCGCCCTCGAGTTGGTCGTAGTAGGGCGAATCTGCTCCAGGTACGGGGCCACTTCGTCCGCAATCACTAGCTTTTTACCCACCAGTAGCATCTTGGCCTCGGAGTCTTCCACCTGTATTGGGTTTGGGCCACCCATATCCATAGCTAGTGTGGCCAGCGCGTTCGCCATAGAGATAGCGTCCGCCAACTTCTCGTTGTTTCGCACATAGGCGTTGCTCTCCAGAATCTGCAAAATTATCTTCGCCACGACGAAGTAACGGCGGTGTGCTGGCTCGATTCCTGCTTGGTAGCTTGGATCATCCCCTGCACCTTGTCAGTCAGCCTCGCGAAGTCACCAGTGACCGCCCGCGTCTCCTCCCTAAGTGCGTTGCGCAGCATATCTCCAATGCTTGCCATCGTACTTGCGTCCAGCCCAGTGGAGTGGTGGCAGCTGGTGTCGGTGCGATCGCGAGGTGGAATAGTGGCAGCAGTCGTCGTAGTCGTCGTCGTACCTTGCCCTATCACTGTCTGCAGCTGGTGTAGCGATGGTGCTCCAAATAGGTTGACAGGGTTGAGTGGTGAAGCAGATGCAGATGGTGGGGTGTTACCAGTGCTTCCACCTGCTCCAGCACCGCTCGAGCCAGTCGCGGGAAGCCCAGTTGCCGGCAGACTAGTACTCGATGTAGCAGCAAAAGTAGTTGAAGTAGTCACGTTTCCCCCACCGAATGCAGGGCCGCCTCCGTTGTTGCCGCTGCTGCTGCTGGCTGCGCTTGTCTTGTTGTCGTCATCACCCTGTTGAGCTCTGCGCTTCCTAGTATGCCTTGGGGTCCTTTGTCCAGCTGCAGCTGACATCTCGATTTCCCAAATTCAAAAAAACAACAGTAAAATTTGCTCTAAACACTTTTGTGCTAGAGCGAAAAATCAAATCTGAGGGTGAAGGGGTTGTCTTTGTAATGTTTAAAATTTTGGAGCGGGAACAATAGTTCCTGCTTAATTTATTACCGTAATTAACACTGCAGCGTTCACTTTTCCGTCTCCCTTACGGCCCACCCACTGATATTTGTGAAATGACGCTTTTCAGACAGCCCAACACACATTAAAAAAGGCTGGACGTCGACTTCGACAACCGCACTTTAATGTTTGGCATTACATACATAAGAGAGCCATGTAATTATTTATGCTGTTGTCAGTCTAAGAAAAAGGATTGAGAGTACTGGATGGTAAGAAAATGAAACGTGTGCTGCAGCCCTCCCGCCAGTATTGGATGGAGCATCGGTAGGAATGGCCACGGAAGAAAACAATGAAGTAGTCAGGTCTCCAGCGTGAAGTATTTTAGTCTTCTCTATTCTTCAGACGAGTCTCGTTCATATAGTCATTGCGCACTAGTATTTATGGTCTCTTCTCTGTCTCTT
>WBZZ01005524.1:2500-15000 GCA_019918135.1 Paulinella micropora
AACGGAGCGCTGAACGTCGGAATCAGTGCGCAAGAATCTAACGCTTTTGAGGTCAAGATTACGGGCACTTACAAGCGTCTGACACAGGTTCAATTTTTACCACTACATCCTGTACGATGTTATATATGATGCATATATAAGTTTGCAATCGAGAGAGAGAGAGAGAGAGGGAAGAACCGACAAACAAGCCCTTGGAAGGAAAGATGCAGGACAATATCAGCCAAGTCTCTGAGAGAAAAAGAGAGAGAGTATAATTATATGTGTTTAAAAATGTTCTGTATGTTATTATCCCCCCCCCCCCCCCCCCAAAACCAAACCTCTGCCCCCTCCTCGTCGCCCTAGTACACGGAAACGTTGTTTTGACACACAAACTATCAAATTCTTTGATTTTTCATGTATCGAATCACTTTCTTTTTGGATGTAACTTTGCACCCCAAAGATGTCTCTTTTTTCGGGAACTTGAAGTTCAACTTTTGAGATTTTCGTGTGCAAAACTCATTCTTTCTATAAGCTCTCTAAGAGACTCTTTCTCTCTCTCTCTCTCACACACACACACACACACACACTCTTTCTGCGTTTCTCTCCTTTGCATTCATGTCTTTACACGTATGTCTATGAACGATTGTACAAAATGATTTATAACTAAGCCTACGTACTGTGTACACTATGCATGTATACAGGGCGTGTCTGTATGTATGCATATATATATATATATGTGTGTGTATGTGTGTGTGTGTGTGTATATATATATACATAATATATATATGTATATATTATTTATATGCAAATCATAATATTGTATGCAGGGGGATGAGCTGAAGCTTCGAGGGAGGTCCAGGTTGTCATATCACTTTGCGTATGATAGAGACGAAAAAGTTCTCTTCGTCATTCTATCTTTGCCGGAGTTTTACCTCTCGGATGTCACGGTGCTAACAGATGGTGACTCCATTCTTGTCAAGGGCTACGTTCGGGAGCTCAACCGCAGCCACAACAGTACCTGCATCCATGGCATAATCTGCGAAATCATCCACCTGCCCTGCAGAGTGATAACCACGGACAAGTTTGGACCCGTCTGGAAGCGCCTGGGCCTTTCCGGATTTGGCTCCACTTTGATCGAAATGAATCCCATTTCCTCACAGGCGAACCTTGAAGGGATTCCCAAAGCGACGCGAGCTATCTTCAACCAGGTCGACAAGGTGGACCCAGTGTGGGAGGAAATAAAAAGATATCAGGCCGAGTTGGCAACCCGAAGACAATCAAGTAATTTTGTTTAATGCAATGGCAGTTTTGTTCTAAGCAATCTTGTTGGTCACAATAATCACGAGATGAAAAAGGATTCAATTCGTCTGCACTGCCATTTGATATCAGCATACTTGCGCAATATGATGATCATAGTTTTTGCAACGCATCGATTGCACAACGTGGCATAAGTATGCATAAATATGCCTTGTAATATTTCATATTACATAAAATTACTCACACACACACACACATATATATATATATATATTATGTATATATGTAAAGGTTGTATGTATGACGTATATGCATGCACATGATTGCGAACGTTTCTATGATATATTAATACACTATGAATTCTTGATATATTAATACTGTAGAAATTTAACTAATATAAATTACACATGTTTGCGTGTGTTTGTAGTGAAACATATTATGATACCTGCAGTCTGAGAGAGACAAGCTTCTGTTTGTTTCTTTATTGAAAACATTCTTTGCACATAATATTTTCCATAATATTGGGTGTATTGCAGCCGGCGCCAGCGATGTCTTAGACAAGGAGAACAAAACTTCAGGTAACCGTCTCTCTTTGCAATCTTCCAGCTCGTCGCCAACTGCAGCGATCGCCACGCCACAGCTCAATGGGGAAGCAACCAAGTCTTCATCAAACACATCTCCAACCAGTGTCACAACTGTGCACAAGCAAGGCACCGATAACCAAGCACGGGGGGTTCCCCGAAATCAATCCATGGACCTCAGTAACCTCGTTAACCAATGAGTTCGAATGTTCAGCCAATCTCATTAGTGGCTGCATCAACTTGAACTTCGTCTATGGGTCAACGAATGATGCACAGTGGTATCAGTATCACACAGCATCTTACAATTTCGATTTGCTTTCTTTTTAGATCCCTACTTAATATCACAGTCTCTTCTTTCAAGTTTTGGCTGTTAAAAGTGTAATTATCAAACGTGTATTTTTGTTTAGACGAATGACCGAACGAACAGTATTAAGCCAAGACCATCCGAGCTCGTTGGAGCGATAGAAAAAAGAAAGATTGTCTATCTCAGCTTTTTTCGGCTCATCGTTTACAAAGATTGGATTTTGATATTATACGTAAAGAGGTCATTCTGTCAGCGCTATCTTTCTAAGCGCTTCCAAATCCAATGAGGGGCAAAACACGTCCAACAACGCGTCTGCTTGATCCTTGGGCAAATACTTGGTCAGTACATCTCCTAACTGCCCTTTGGTACCCACCTTCCTGAACTTTGCTATGCCTTCCTGTTCTAGCTCGTGCAGGTAGTGTTCTTCCAAAGGCAAGTGTTTAGTGCGTGGTCCGGCTAACCCGCGTTGTGCTGCTAATATGGTTTGAGCATTATCCTATGAATGTCAAATGGTTTGGCCTCCGGGATACCTAATTCATCTCGCATGTTGCAAATTGACATGGCTTCCCTTAGTGCCTCATTTGCTGCGAAAATTTCCGCATCGTTCGAAGAAAGTGCTACCTTTGACTGTCCTTTGGACAACAAGCTACTGGATCGCCTCCTATCAAGACTACATACCCGGTACGAGATTTCCCAGTCTTTAGACAAACAGTATGTGCCGCGTCGGGCTAAACTGTCATGTGTCCTACCGGTACTGGCTTACCTACTGCACTAGGCTACTTCTTACTGAACCTAAGTATTCTATTAATATCATTTTTCAGGTAGCGGATGATCTTCCCTAACTTTGCATAAGTCTTCCCCACATCTACCGTTTGCTATTAATATATCCGGCCTAGTCATCTTGGCCAAAAATAGTACACTCCTGCCCAACTATTTATATCTGTGGAATATTACTGAGGTGAAGTCGTGCTTCATGTTGTTGATACCACCATTTACGATACATCTCACAAAGAAAGAATGGTTGCTTTCATATTGAAAGATATAAATAAGCATTTTCAGGCGTTAAAAACGCCTATGCTCAACCGGCACACCTTGACCTCCACGCTTGGTTCCTGTAGGGTAAATCCCAAAGAAATCAACGAAATCAGGATTGTGGGCAAGTGCGGATAATACATACAATGCCGTCAATGGAAGTCCAACAGTGTTTGTAACGACTGGTGTAGATGGTATAGGAGAAGTACAAGGTGAGTGTACACTCCTGCCCAACTATCTGTGGAATATTACTGAGTACATTCAAGTGTCAAACTCAGCAAGCGAATTTGAATTAAGGTTCAGATTTTAGATTAGTGGTCAGAAGTCAAATTAGTTTAATTTAACTGTAACATTTCTCAAAAATTATGTAGTTTTGCGAACTGATATAGCTGTTAATTAAACTAATTTGAATTCTCATATGTAGGTTCTCCCATGGTAAAATGGCAGGTGGAATTCAAAAAAAAATTTAGAATGGAATATGTAATTTTATTCAATAGAAAGTATACATGTTCATAAAGAAAGTGATAGACTAACATATTACGAAAACCTAATTGAAAAATAGTCAAAATTTACTTCAAACCAATCAATTTCCCGTCACCCACCCTTTTTTCCCAACCGTAATTTGCACACCTCCCACCTGAAAAAAGTTGCCACCTTGCAACATGAAAAAATTGTGCTTGTGATGACCAAAAATCAAAGTCAGTTCTCATATTGTTCCCAGTATGCTCTTCAATAAATTTTTATGTAATATCTTTCTCTGTATGCTTATAATTAAATGTACAAAGTTTTTTTTACAAAAAGGTAACCTTAAGCATGCACACAAACCGGCCAAAGTCAGCAAAACTAGGACATAAGGCACTCACTCAAAATTTTTTATTTAAATACAAGGCAGGTACTAGTACAGAAAGTGAAGGAAATCAAAGATACTATGATTTAATAAAAATATTTTGTGCAGAAAGTGCAGAAAAAAATTGAAAATCTGTAAAAATCTAACTCAGAGATTGGTTTAGCGCAAAATAATCCAGTGGATGTTTTTGAGGACAATGCGCAAACAATTCTCGCGGCGCAACGAGGACTCTCGGGTCCACTGACTAAGCATTTACTCGTTGAAAAACATTACTTGAACGACTCGTGACTTGAAAACAGCGGAATTGTCAAGTTTCGGAAAGTGGCTACTATCACAAGCGAGCAGATTGCGGATGTATTAACTAAATAACTTCCAAAAGATCAAATGGATTACCTGCTGGACAAATTTACGATTTAAATGGATTAACGGTGAGTCAGCAATATCCAGTGTATCATTTGCGGAATTACTCATGTATCACGGAACGGGATCAGCGAAATATCCCGCCCATGCATCTCACACACTGCATGAAATGTATGAATGTATGTATGATGTTGAGTTAGGTAGCGGATAGGTTTTAAGTTAGACATGAGCATTCAGATGCTAGGTCCATAGCGCGTTACCGCGCAGGATAGAATAGGTTCAAGGGGAGCCAGGAATTTCTCATTATACGGTATAGTCCATAGTCACCTTTAGATCTATTCGACCAACCTTTTCATATCTTCCATAGGCGGCTCCACCCGACGTTCGAATTCTGACAGCGGCTAGTTTCCGGAAGCCTAATAGTAAGTACCAAACTTATTCTCGAATAATTTTGATACTGCACACCCTTCCGGAAAGGTACTGTCAAAATTTGAAGTCAAACTTCATCACGCACTTCAGCTATACCTAGATTAGTTGCAAATAGAGCTAGCGAGAGCTGATCTGTTTTCATATCTTACTTTTCAGTGTAGTAATTTTGTGTTTCATTGAAGTAGCTCAAATATCTTCATAACATATAGACGATGTATGTATCATCATGCGAAAATATGAAGTTCAGGTACATCGCTATAGCTTTAAGACAGTAATAGACCTGTAAGGTAGGCAGAGAGTTCGACTCACCTTCGGGCATGATAGATATCATTATGGAACTATAATTCGATAGTGTGTGCTTATCAGATTTAGTTTAATCATCAATTCATTTGAAATTTGTAAATAGACTAACGACTATTTTTTTCAAATCAATTCATGACAAGACATAAGTTAGATAGGTCACATACAGTAAATATAGCACTCAGGCACGGCAGTATGAGCATCAACTGCAGCCGACGGTCATGAAGTCCGCAGACACCATGAACCTGCGACGACCCCGCGATCCCCCGCAGCCTTTCGAGCCTTCAAAGCGCTGAAGCCCGATCGAATCTTCACGACGACCGATGGCCGATGACCGATGGCCGACGACCAATGGCCGACGACCGATCCTTCAAGTTGCCGACTGAAGACGCTGTACTCAATCGCATGGACAGCGACGTCCACGACGACCCGACGATCCGACTCCGATGATCGTATTGGACACTACTTCGCGTAATCTAAGAACACGTGCAGCAAATTTGCACCCGCTGCAACGTAACGTCTATTTTCGATTCATCTAACGGCCAGTAATCGGATACGCAACTAACATTCGCAATAGCAGCGCTGTTTACGACCAAACGAATTACGTTATTAACGGAAGGCGAATCCCAGACCTCATCAGGGGTTATCACCAATTCGGCGACAACGTATCGCGACTCGCTCAGCTGCGCTCAGTACTGGGTGTCGAATACTATAATTACTCGATAAGTTAGTATAGATTACTACAATCACAAGATTTACAAGTAAGGTACGTAAATATCTAATTAAGGGGGAGCGTTGCATCCGCTATGCATCATTCGCGTAACAATTTGTTTGCATACAGCATTCCGTAGCTCAGTGTAATTTGATATTTAACGTTTTCACGGATAATACCATTATAATGTGGTCCAACTGGCATTACCATTTTTACTTACGATTTACCTTTTACTATTTAAGGATAGTCGTTGACGTAGAAAGTACAGTCGTCAGTCATTCCGTCACGTTAGATTAGTCACGCTATTGTGATTACCATATGACGAATGTAAGTCACGCTATTGTGACTCCCATATGCCACACCATATGATAGAGTAAAGTATCGTGATTGTAGTCTCAGTAAAGCTCCGTTCGTATTGGTGAGAAGTACCGGTCGTTCGAGTCTGCCGATAATCAATCTGCCGGAATCCTAATTCGGGAGGATCGTCCGTCAATTGATTAGTAGGGTTGTGATTGTTACCGGATTCACGTCCGTGACAAACCTCTGAACCGCACGGTGTTTTTCCGACTCGGAGTTGGAACTGAAGTTTATTAATTCACTCGGTATAGTGACGGGATTTATCGCTTCAGTTAGTGAACGCGGCCACGTGGGCTCGTTACCCCAGAAATCAGTAATAAAACTTTTAATAGTTTCTGGTGGAGTATCCGGGATTCGCCCCGTTCTCCTTGGTACAAACGCCTCCCTTTTCTCTTCTCCTACTTTCGCATGGAAACAGTATCCATTAGTAATATGGACATCTGCTCCTACTCCTTCTGCAAATCTCGCCAACGACTGGCCTCTTCGTGCGACACATATTATCTCCTCCTTTCGCTTCTCGATTAAGTCATCAACAGACTTTTTGTCCCAATTGCACGTCGGAACTGTGACAGACTGCACACTTGGGATTCCCAATTGTCGGTCCAGGACAGCTCGTCCGGTCTTGTGACATGAGGGTGAACGTACACCTCAAGTGCCTCATGTACGATGGCCATCTTTTTGTGATCCGTCGCTAGACTCAGCTCATAAGCCTCATGAGAGTCAGTAGCGGTAACGATCAATATCATTCTCCTCTCCTCTTTTTACTCCATATATTACTCGCCGTGCGGCGCAATCAAGCACAGCCCCCATCGTAGCCAATTGGGCATACGACAGTAATATTAATCCGTGGTATCCGGGGACAACATAAAGGTCCATACGGTATACTCGTGCGGATTTTAATTTAAAGGTCAGTGTGATGATGCCCGTGATATCCGTCCGGCTACTCACTCCTTTTAAAGTGCCCGTTGAATTTTTTATATTTCCGTCCACCCAGTCCCGGTATCGATTCAAAACCTTCCGGCCGACAATATTAATATTTGCCATGATGTCGTATCATTACTTACTTTTCATATAGTTTTCAAGGTTTCGCAATAAAGTTCCTTATAACACAAAACATCGGGTCTGTGTATATTGGATGAGAGAACAAGAACTTTACGTTCTAAATTTTGGAGTCTTGTCTCAAAGTCTTTTGTCTCCTCCTTTCTCTCCTCTTGTGTCGCATCGTTAATGTTATTATTATCCGGCAGTACCGGGGCGTTTGATACCCTAGTGGCCTCTGTCTCCTCGCCTCCATCGCCAGTTTCGCCTCCCTATTAGCAGCAGCTATCGTTGGTAGTCGTGACGTATGAACGGGTATGAGGCTACCTTGGGGCTGCAGCTTCTGTGTACCCACGTCTTTGTTCTCACATTGAGGAAGTGTTGGCCCAGTCTGTACAAGAGCAGTGGGAAACACTGTGACTTTAGGATTAAACTTCACAGTTTTCTTCTTCCTCTCTCCTTCCTTCTCTAGTCATTCCACCACTTCAATTCGACTACCTTGTTCATCATCTTGGTAGGAGGTTGTGTCCGTGTCCGAGGCAGCGTAGGCCTGACCTCGACCGAAGTTGGGGTTGGAGCTAGCCCATGAGCCTCCTTGTCCTCTAGGTGGGGGGGCTGGGGCCCGAAAAGCTCCGCCTCCACGAGGGCACTACTATCAGTATCTGTGTAATAGAAATCAGCCTCTATGTATTTATTGGGATTAGCCTCTTTTATGTAGTTATACATAATTCGCCTGCTATATGCTAGAATGAAAGCCCCGTAGTGAGAAGGTTTGGTTATGCTCTCTTCAATTATTTCTTCCTTTCTAGGAATTCCAGATACATGCCATAGTTTGTTTCCGTCTTTATCTTTGAATTCAACCACATCGGATATATAATTTTTCGTCCAAAATTTCCAATACTCTTCATTTGATTTAATATATTCTGCTTCTGTTGGGGTAGGTCGTTGTATCATCTTTCCGTATAACGAATTCATAAATAGTTTGGCTAATAAATATTGCGGTGTGCCTTTTTCGCTATTTTCTTTCGCCTTAAACATTTCTAATATATATTCTTTGTATTTGCCAAATGGAAAAACATCGGTTGGCTTTCCTTCTCTACTTTTTTCAATTGCCTTAATTTCTTCATCAATCATCTGTTGGACATCTCTTACTGAAATGAATTCCTTATTCTTCTCAATTGAAAGTCGTCCAAATTTTTCAGATAGTTTGGTGAGGGTGGCCATTGGTCTATATAGATTGGTAAAAAAATTTTATGGAAAAAAATTAATTATTTAATATTATGTTATATTAAATTTTAAGAGTAGGTGTGAAGCCGTGTGGAATACTATCATTTTCATTGATAAACTCACGTCCGCACCATTTATTCTCATTAACTTTCTTTTTTATGTTTGTAGTATGAACTATGCTGAAATGGTTAATGTTTTGCTGTTTGCTATTTCGTGATAGGTGAATTTTCTTCATTTGAAAATCTCTAACATTTTCAATGCTTTCACCTAAATCCATCTTTTCATATACTTCTGGATTTAGCCCTTTTCAATTCAACCCCTTACCTCTTAGATGGTAGTATCTCTTTTTTACTCCTTCATTTTCGTAGCATTCAATTATATGAACTCCTTTGTCTTTATGTTTCAAGTCATTCTTAGTCAGGTAAGGGAGAAAGGCTTCATTCGTTGTAAATTCTAACACATACAATTTGGAGCGATCCATATTCCTCGTATTATCTTACAACAATCTCCTAAGTCATCCGTTATTCCTCCAAGAGATTTATCGCCAAATCTTTTGATTAGTTTAGCGAACATAACATGCAACACTAAACTATCGGTATCGGTGTAATAGAAGTCAGCTTCTATGCCTTTATTTGGATTAGCCTCTTTTATGTAGTTATACATAATTCACCTGCTATATGCTAGAACGAATGCACCGTAGTGAGAAGGTTTAGTTATGCTACCTTCAATTATTTCTTCCTTTCTAGGAATTCCAGATACATGCCATAGTTTGTTTCCGTCTTTATCTTTGAATTCAACCACGTCTGATATATAATTTTTTGTCCAAAATTTCCAATACTCTTCATTTGATTTAATATATTCTGCTTCTGTTGGGATAGGTCGTTGTATCATCTTTCCGTATAGCGAATTCATAAATAGTTTGGCTAATAAATATTGCGGTGTGCCTTTTTCGCTATTCTCTTTTGCCTTAAACATTTCTAATATATATTCTTTGAATACTGGTTCTGCCTCCTCCGTATAGTATCCTTTATGAATTGTTATATCGTAGCCTTCCTTAATCATATCTTCAATATCAACGCTTGTAAGCCATTGGTCTTTCATATCCGCTAAATTCCACTTTAATGAGCCCATTTTATTTCTCTGTCCTATTCTTGAATGTAGAATATCTTTTGGTGAGATATAATCAACATTGTAAATACCGATAGGAAGATTATTATAATCAAATGGTGCGATAGCCAGTTTAATTTCTCCAACCATAAATAAATTAAGCATCGCTGTTGGGTATAAAGATACGACATCCGCATCAACTAAATAATCGGTTAATTTGTCAAATGTGATTTTCCCTGCTAAGTAGTCCTTGTATTGTTTTGAAATAAATCTTTTTTTGCTTGGATATGTTCTTGCTCCGATAACCGCTTTTCTAAACGCCTTCTCTTGTTCAATAGTTGGGAGTCTTACATCGTGCTTACCATCAATCATTTTCTTCCAGATATTGAAGGCGAGGCTTGAAGTTGAAATGTATGAAGTTAAATTCACTGAGTGTTTTTCAAATATCTCTGTGTTTATTTTGTCATATAACTCTTTTAACCCCATAACATCGCACTTCAAATATTCAAGACACTTATTTCTTAATTCTTCACTCGTTGTTTCCCAAGTAGATGCCTTGTCGTGGTCAAAATCTCCTTTAAGAGTTTTACATTTCATATTTTCTAAGTTTTCTTTTAACGTCACTTGAGTATGCTTACACATATCCCACATTTTGATATTTTCAAATTGTAAAGAGATTATTGAGCCGTTATTAATCATATGTGATTTTGGTTTAATACCTCTTCTTATTAATTCCTGTTTAATAAAGTAGTGGTCGAAGTTCGCCCCGTTAAATCCATTCACATATAAAATCTGTGCTTCTTCATCTTTCTTCTTTTTCTTTCTTACTCCTGCTACTTTCTTGACTGGATTATGTGGTTGTTTGTTAGCCCATTCTAATGCTAACTTTCTTCCTCTCTCTAAGACTAAATCCAGAAATGTAGAAATACAATCAATACCAGCATAATATTTAAATCCTTCCGTCCCTTGAGTATATCCGACTATGTAGCAGTCGTGAATATCAAAGCAGTCAGCAAGCGTGTTATTTCTAAAAGTTTCAAGGTCGTAATGAAGAACTTCATCTTTATTATTATATTTTTCTTTATGAGCCTTCGTTATTAAATGTCTCTTTCCATTCTTTAATATTTCTCTATTCGCATAATTAATAACTTTTGGATTACAAGTATGTTTAGTAAAATACTTTGTTAAGCATTTTTCACATTTCTTTTTACATCTTTTAATTAATCCAAAATAGTGGTTATTCTCTAAGTAAATCATAATATCCGCTTCTTCTCCTATTTCATTTGTGCTTATTGTCTCCTTTGTTAGAGAATTTGTTATTTCGTATGTCTTTCCCGCCTTTATCAAAGTATTAAGGATTTTTACGGCGGTAGAGAATGGTATAGGGCAATCATTAGAAAGATTGAATTGTTCTCAAAAATCATTAAATCTTTTTCTGTTAAGTGGCATATTAAGAATGTCTTTACAAAAGAAGAATAAGCAATTATTATTTTTGCTAGCGGGAGATATTAATATACTTTCCTCATATTTCGTTTGTTTGCTGTTGTATTTTCCCTCATAGCACCCTCCTCCGTTTTCTTGAACTACTACTACCTTAGCATATTCAATGATTCTGTCATAACCTAATCCAGATGCTTCAATATTGCTTATGTTAAACTCATTCAACATTTCAATAAAATCATCATAGTTTTTTATTTGAAACGAATTAAATGTTTTCTTTTTATAATATCTATTTAATTCTTCGTGGTCTGTTATGTATGTAAAAGTAATATGAACATCGGCATTTCCCGTCATACCATTTCTTTTAGCATCCAATAGTATAGGAAGTAGAACCTCTCGCTCTAATGCGTCAGTATCATAAAAGTTTATGTCTAATCCTTGCTTCTCGTATGTAAGAGAGTTTAATCTATTGTCTCGCCTAGATTTTAACTCTACTATTTTAAATTCCCTTTTGTTTTCTCTAGTCTCAGTTTTCCTCAAATTCGCCCTTACCTTCGCTAGTTCTACATTTTCCTTCGTTGGTCTGGGCGGTAATGGTGGTGACATATTTTACTTTTATATTAGTGTGGATATAAAAATAATAAAATAAATTAAATTGTTTTACCGATATTATATATATATAAATAAAATCTTATATTTAAATGGAAATTGTTTTACATTTATGGAAAAAAGTATTTTCTTCTTTTAGGATTTCTCTCTTGCTTTCATTTCTTCATATTCTTTAAGTTTCCTGTTTCGTTCTTTCAATTTTTCCTTTCTTCTTATGTTTACTTCATCGCGATGCTTATGATAATAAGCAGTCGCTTTTTCATTGTTAGCCTTTCGTTTGTCCTCAGGTGTGAGATATTTCTTGTGTCTCCCCATATCTATATTATAAGTAATATAATTTATTTCTTTAAATGGTTTTACATTTTAAATTAAATTATTATTTAATACAATCATCACCCTTAATTTAAGTTGCGCGATTGCTTCTTCACAAATTTGCCATTTGTGGATATTCAACATGGTCGGTTCTGCTAGTAATGCTATGTTTCTCTGTTCATTCCAAAACTTAAAAGCCTTACTATATCGTTGAAGCACTTCTTTTTTTTGTGTAATTCTTAATACTTCTATCGTCTGCTAATGCTTCTGGAAAATGTAAGTTGTATAGTTCTTTCATTTCCTTGTCCGCTTGCATCATCATAGAAGACATATTATATAAGTAATAATATTTATTTCTTTAAATGGTTTTACATTTTATTTTTAAAATATCTTTCTATGTCGTCGTTTCTACGAGTTGTACGAATAACTTTATGTCCTCCTATCATAACCTCTTCTTTCTCTGCGAAGTAGTCTCTATGAAAATCTGATTTTTCGTGTTGATATTTTCCATATATCCCTATTACCTTTCCGCATATACATTTATATTTCTTCTTTCTTCTTTCCTTCACATATTCCGTTCTGTTTGCTAGTATCCATCTATATAAAACG
>WBZZ01005524.1:32500-35000 GCA_019918135.1 Paulinella micropora
AGTGGGAAGAGGCCCAACCACCTCCTCTTCCCGTGGGGTGCCATACTGTGCACCCCTCCATAATAATAATCATAATCATAATAATAATAATAATAATAATAATAGTGCTTCTCTGTCAATGGCTGATGCATTTCTGCACATGCGCCTCCATCGTCTCACCCGTGAGGGGAGTACGAAGAATTGACGATAGGCTCTAATGACACCCCCGCAAGGGCAGTTCCAACACTTCCAGACGGACCGGTATGTTCAATGAAAATACTGGAGACGGAAATAATAATAATAATAATAATAATAATAATAATAATAATAATAGTGCTTCTCTGTCAATGGCTGATGCAAATCTGCACATGCGCCTCCATCGTCTCACCGGTGAGGGGAGTACGAAGAATTGACGATAGGCTCTAATGACACCCCCGGACGGGCAGTTCCAACACTTCCAGACGGACCGGTATGTTCAATGAAAATACTGGTGGCACCGACGGGAATCGAACTGGCGACAGGGCCCAGATGGAGAACTTGACCACTGGGCTATCACGGTGTCCATAAATAATAATCATAATAATAATAGTGCTTCTCTGTCAATGGCTGATGCAAATCTGCACATGCGCCTCCAAATAATAATAATAATAATAATAATAATGATAGTGCTTCTCTGTCAATGGCTGATGCAAATCTGCACATGCGCCTCCATCGTCTCACCCGTGAGGGGAGTACGAAGAATTGACGATAGGCTCTAATGACACCCCCGCAAGGGCAGTTCCAACACTTCCAGACGGACCGGTATGTTCAATGAAAATACTGGTGGCACCGACGGGAATCGAACTGGCGACAGGGCCCAGATGGAGAACTTGACCACTGGGCTATCACGGTGTCCATAAATAATAATCATAATAATAATAGTGCTTCTCTGTCAATGGCTGATGCAAATCTGCACATGCGCCTCCAAATAATAATAATAATAATAATAATGATAGTGCTTCTCTGTCAATGGCTGATGCAAATCTGCACATGCGCCTCCATCGTCTCACCCGTGAGGGGAGTACGAAGAATTGACGATAGGCTCTTATGACACCCCCGCAAGGGCAGTTCCAATAATAATAATAATAATAATAATAATAATAATACTATATCTGAGGCGTACTGATGCAGCTAATGGCATATCCTCAACGGACATAAGCCTCCAATACCCTTGTTCGAGGTCCTCCACCCCCCCGTGTCAGTCTCTCGCCTGATGATCGGGGCCACCGATGGAGCTCCTGAGGGCAAGACTGCACTAAGCCGAGGTTATTCCGCAGTCCCGGCAACCTCTTGCAAGACGTCACCGAATGTGCAAGTGCATACACCAAGCGCGGTTGCTAGAGCTGCCTCGAAACCCCACCCATAACAATCTGGTGTCTGCTGGGTCCTGGGCTATCAACCAGCATATGCGGAGTTTAAGATCTTTTACGCGCGCAACGACCCTCCTCCCCAGCATCTATCACCAAAGGGTTATGAGTTGGCGTCACAGTTTAACGCCTTGAGGCCATTGGGCTGAATAATAATAATAATAACAATAATAATAATAATAATAATAATAATAATGATAATGATGATGATGATAATAATAATAATAATAATAATAATAATAATAATGATAATAACAACAACAACAACAATAATAATAATAATAACAATTATAATAACAATGACAATAATAATAATAATAATAATAATAATAATAATAATAATAATAATAATAATAATAATAATAATAATAATATATTGATCTGTCATGATCTGTCATGGCTGAGCCCGAGGGCCATGCGCCTCCATCCCTCGACCCAACAGGGACTACAGTGAGTATGTTGGGGAGGGAAGAGTGACTCTAACCATCCTGCATAGAAGGCCCCAAAAGGAAGTCCCTACTACCCGCATAGTGTCGGGTACCTTGCAGGAAATCAACTACAAATGATTGATCTTCCCCGCGTGAGAGCTCCACGAGACTGGGTAGGTCCCGCATGGAGGTACTCACAGGGGTAGCAGACATTTCATGCGGTCTGCCAGCGCATGAGGATGTTTTGTGGTAAGTGTCTGGGACGCCTCGAAACCCGTCACCACCCCTAGATCGCGGAATGTAAATACCCCTTTGATCCCACGTGGTGTATGTCTTATAAAAAACAACACAACGACATGGCCTCGGAACCAACGCAACAACATAGCCTCGGAACCCACATCGACATAGCCTCGGAACCCACACAACAACAGAGCTTCGGAACCAACACAACAACATAGCCTCGGAGCCAACACAACAACATAGCCTCGGAGCCAACACAACGACATAGCCTCGAAACCAGTGGGAAGAGGCCCAACCACCTCCTCTTCCCGTGGGGTGCCATACTGTGCACCCCTCCATTAATAATAATGATAATAATGATAATAATAATAATAATAATAATAATAATAATAATAATAATAATAATAATAATAGTGCTTCTCTGTCAATGGCTGATGCATTTCTGCA
>WBZZ01005524.1:45000-55929 GCA_019918135.1 Paulinella micropora
GATTATCACGTCAACTTGACCGGGCCGGCCGTTCTTATAACTTCACTTAACGATTGTATCATTGCCATCGTTTCGATCAGTTACTAAGAGTTGAAACTCAGCTCCTACTGAGTCACATCATCTCACATGATGCAGTGATTTGACTCAGTCAGACTCTGAGACTGAAATGTAATGCCCCCAACGATAGCTAGTAAAAAGTCGGTAATACAACCAAACACAGTCCTCAAGAATGAGAATGATGTCTCGTTGTATTAGCTCAGTGAAGCCAAAAAAGGAAAACGGCAACAGACCAGGAATAAAATTGCATCAGGTCCAATCCGGACAAATAATACTGAAAAACAAGCTGGTGCACCTGTCACCAGGAAAAGGTACTTTTTACCGGCTATCCGGGGGTGATGCCTACAGTACCCCCTCCAGATTTTATGACGGAAATAGCATTTTTGTCATACACCTTCTGATTTCTTTCTGCAAATAGTATGCGCTATGGAGTCATGCCACACAGCGCATCGACCCACGGATAGACGCTAAGAGACGATAAATATATCCTCATACGGCACGTCAAAGCGGATTCTCTAGCCTTTCTTGTAAATTTTGAACTCCTTCCCCTCAATTTCTTTTTTTTTTTTTTTTTTTTCGGCAGTATGTCAAGAACAAACGTACTATTAATAAAAAATACAAGCAACGTGGTGCTGTAGTACGATTCCCCCTTTGATCTCCTTCTTCTTCTTATCATTATCATTACTATTATTATTATTCACAGGGAGATCGTAAGTACATTGTCTTTTTTAATGACATACCCTTGTATAAGGCGGATATCCTATGATATAGTATTAGGGGGCCAGTCCTAATAGCTATATCCGACACCCGACCCTGCGATATACCGACACAAGTAGAGATTGACCGTGCTCAGGTACGACAGTATATAATCTATCGTAAAAAATAGTTTAATGAAAGTTTCAGAGAACATTTCATTTTCGAGAACATCATCCCAGGACTTGGAAAGGGTCATACCCGGGAACACCATCGCTCAATACACTAGCGATCCCCGTATATGGTGTAGTATCATCGTCGATCGACCTTTCGCACTCGTATGTTGCGATCGAATGCCAAGTTATATCACTGAGTCTTTTTAATATTCATATTGATAACTGATGATGCATGATCAACTCATGATACGCCGTGGGCAATCAATCAGTTTATTTGAGACGCATAAAGAAAAATGTTTCTTTGTCACTGCCTTCGTCGTCTGGCGCGGATTTCTTTGCCTGGTGGAGGACCACCAACAAAAGTCAGATCGAACTTTGACTGTTCGAGAATGTCCCAGATCTTATTAGGGATTCCGCCCAACGATAATTCAAAAGGGACATCAAGCACTCCTCTTGGCAGTGTCTGAATGGTCCACGCAGTGTAATCCTTGTCTCTGGGAGTAATTGTTTCATCCCATGTCTCGAGACTTTTTGCGTCTTTATATACTGGCAGATAATGTCTTGCCTTTGGATCCTCAACCGGGTCCATACTTCTCCAGAACTGGAGTATCGGTTGTACTATCTTTACGGCTGATGATATTTTGAGTGTCCGTGTGACACGCATCTGTCGTGGAACCGCCACGACCCGCATCAAGTATAAGTCTGAGAGAGTGTCATCAGCGACATGTTGTTCCGCTGGTCTCATCAGATAGAAAACATTTTTCACCCATGCGATGGTTGCTATCGCATCGCCTTCCTTCCATCGCTCATGGACAATCTCAACGTTGCCCGCGTTTGGGTCAGTGTCCGTCCCCTCCTCCTCCCGGTGGACGTCCTTTGATCTCATCGACCTCATCGCCTTCCTCGGTTGGTCGTTGATAAGATCATTCCGCGCTCTCCTTAGCTGCGCCTCTGTGATCTTCTCCTTCTTTCCGCTATGCTCTCGCGGAGACTTAGACTGAGTCCCCACCGCGCTTATGCGGTCAGTCTTCTCCTTGCTGTCCACCTCACTCTCCTCCTTCTCAGCTATCGGTGCCCGATAAGCATCGTCTTGGTCTATGCCAGCCTCCTTGTGGATGGGCGGCACCTCTTTGAAATCATCATTCATCCGTTTTAACGCCTCCTCAACGGATTCATCTTCCAGTCAGAAGGGACCATACTTAATCAGCCTTCTTACATTCACAATTTGCACCTTCCCTCCACCCCTGATCTTGTAATTCAGAGGTCCCGTCTGTTCCATAATCTGATAAGGTCCTTTCCAGTGAGTGAACAGCTTAGAGCTGACTCCCTTCGGGACTTGAGGATGGTACAATAGTACAATATCCCCGACCTGGAACTTGATCTGATCCAAGTGCGCTTGTCGCACCCCTTCAGCATCAGTCTTTCGGCGCTCCGCCTCTCTATGCGCCCTGACTATTTGTTCCGCCTCCATCTTCACTCTAAGTCTCATCCCAAACAACTCATCCGCATCCGCCCAAGTGTCTTTTGGGTGAAGGAGCGAAGTCGGGATATCAGGCTCACGCCCATATACTAACTGATATGGCGAGATTGAGCTCTTCGAGCCTCCTAACGCCGTAGAGGGTAGACAGTTCATTGAAAACGCAAATGATGGTGCTGCCTCGACCCATGCTCTTTGATTCTCCTTCTTCGTGCAATACATCTTTAGCGAGGCTTTGAGGGGTCTGTGTACCCGCTCGATTTTCCCATTTGCTCGCGGGTTATAGGCAGTAACATATTGCCATTTCATCCCGTAATACTTAGATAGTTTGTCGATGACCTCGTTATTAAAGTCCGAGCCTCGATCAGAACATATCTTTCTTGGTACCCCGATCTGTGAGATGATCCTATCGATCAGCGCCTCGGCCGTCGTCTTGCCGGTAACGTCTTTGACAGGGATGATCCACACATAGTTGGTGGCTCTGTCAATAGCCGTAAGGAGGTATTTGTAACCATCCTTCGATTCTGGGAAAGGTCCCACATGATCAATGTGTATAAACTCAAACATCCCCGCATGAAGAGGAAATTCGCCAATCAGGCCGAAATTTGCCTTCAGTGGTGTTTTGTTTATCTTGCACGGGATGCATGCCTCCACCGCCTGATCTATCTCCTCCTTCATCTTCTTCCACCAGAATCGCCTCGCTACGAACATGTGAGTTCGTTGTCGACCCGGATGCTCCAAAAGTGGGCAATTGTGGGCTGCGACAAATATAAATCGTCTCAGACTCTCCGGTACCCAAAGGGTCCATTTGTCCGGCTGTGACGCATAGCGACCGTGAAGGCCCTTGTACCACAGTAGACCATCTCTCCATCCCATCTCCTTCATCTGATCTTTGATCGCTTTCATCATCCGTAGCTCATCCGGGTTCCGATATAACTGTATCAGTTCTTTAAACTCCGGATCTTGAGCCTGTTGTTGCCTCCATGCAGTAGGCGAGGCTATATGGATAGTACCATCTTCTAGCCGTACCCCGATTCTTTCCGGGTCATCGTCTAGGTCACTTCTCCGCTCTTGAGGGAAGTGTCAACTTGCCAAGACGAGTGTGACATACTTAGGGTACGAGATCTCCCATAATCGAGTCTCGATATCCAAAGAGAAGAAGGAGGAGATTATGAATCGACCATCTCCTTCATCTGATCTTCTAGCCGTACCACGATTCTTTCCGGGTCATCGTCTAGGTCACTTCTCCGCTCTTGAGGAGGCTCCGCATAAACTTCCTGCGTCTCCTCTTCCTCTCTTATGTTCGCCTTCGCATTCTCATATACCTCATAGGACCACTCAGCGTCCTCCTGGGTATGTAGCTCACAACATATCCCGTGATCCGGGCCTTGTGGACTGTACCGTAGACCTGTGTGGTCATATCGGACTCCACTCGCCATCTCCATCGCCTCAATGTGGCTGACCTCATACACCTTGTCAGTGGACAAGTCTTCCATCTCCACCGTGGACACCAACGCCGATACTTCTGAGTTAAACTCTAGCCTAGAGAGGCTATCAGCGACCACATTTCGCTTTCCCGGTAGATAGACCATTGTAAAATCGAAACAAGACAAGAACGCTTGCCACCGCGCCAGCCGTCCCGTCTGTTCATGATTCATCAACCATAACAGGTTATGATGATCAGTTCTGACAGTAAATTGAGGTCCTCCCCACAAATACTCTCTGAGCCTCTTGAGGGCCCATACTACCGCCAACGCCTCTCTTTGCCTTGTGCAATAGTTTCTCTCCGCCGCACACAACTTCCTACTAATAAACATGATTGGGCGTAATTTCTTCTCCTCATCCTCTTGTTGTAATACCGCCCCAATCGCAAACTTAGATGCGTCTGTATCGACTACGAATTGTTTCGTAAAGTCGGGCATCGTTAACACCAGTCCTCCGTCTTTCGGGTCTTTGTAAATGAGATCTTTGAGCGCATGAAACGCTTGCAAAGCCTCTTCGTCCCACTTCTCAAAGTCTCCAAAATCTATCATTTTCTCCACTTTAGCCCGTGTTGCACCCCAATCGGGTATAAACTGGCTATAGTATTGCGCCATCGCAAGGAATGAGTGCAATTCAGTGCGGTTCTTTGGTATCGGTCGATTCATAATCTCCTCCCTCTTCTCTTTGGATATCGAGACTCGATTATGGGAGATCTCGTACCCTAAGTATGTCACACTCGTCTTGGCAAGTTGACACTTCTTTAGATTGCACTTCAGGCCAAAAGCTCCGATGCGCCTGAATATATCGGACAAATGATCGATATGCTCCTCCATTGTGTTAGAGTATACGATAATGTCATCGATATAGCAAAATGCATATTCTCCCGCCTTCTGTCCCCGCCTTCTCATAAAGCCACCGTCAGACAAATCATCGTACTGACTGCTCAACATCTTCTGCATCGCCTTCTGGAAAAGTCCTGGGGCTTGCTTGAGGCCCATCGGAAGCACTTTCCATTGATATATTTCCATACCCACCACAAACGCCGTCAGCCATCTGGACTTTTCCTCCAGTGGTATCTGCCAGAAGCCATTCTTAAGGTCAATGACCGAATAGAATTTTGCATTCCGCAGTACTCTCCTTCCTTCTTCTAATGTCGGGGGAGGATTTCTCTCTTCCTCCAGCACCTTGTTAACACGAGCATAGTTAACTGTCAGGCGCCGTTCTCCTCCTGGCTTCGGCACTATTCTCGGTTGTGAGACTATTGGAGATGTTGATTTCTCAATAAAGTCCTCATTGAGCAGCTATCTTGCTAGCTCCTCCGCTATCTTCGCCTCATGTATACTCAAATTCGCCCTTCGTGGTGCCGGTGACGGCTCCGCACCCGGTATTTTGTAAATAACCGCAGTGAAATCTTCAGGCTTGACACCACCTGCATGTGGAGGGTCAAAAATTTCCTTGTTCGCCTCTAATTTGGCTTTTAAAAGCTCCTTCTCCTTCTCCGTGCCTACTCCTTCTTCCAATATTTTCCGCGCCGCCTCTTGAAAATCTTCATCAGACATCTGCTTTTGCTGCTTGAGGGGTTCTCTGTCCTCCTCCAAGCCTAAGTCCTCTTCCGAGACATCATCTAGGCCCGTCTTTTCATACGTGACCGTGTCCGGCTCATCATCTTTACCGAGCTCCACCAACATGTCAATGAGTCTCGCGTATTGCAAAGGAGCTTTACGGGTGTAAAAACCATCAAAGCATGTGAATGCTTGCGGTATCAATTTCAACTTGTCGAGGTCTCTGAGCTTCCGCTTGTATGCACTGCTCTGCTCACGAGTTCCCATACGACAAGCCACCACTAGCTGTTGCTTGCGAGAGGGTACCGGTATAGGATGATCAATAAGCCGGTCCCTTATTTCCTGCGCCCATATCGCCTTCTCATTATATGGCAGGATAATAGTATACGGCTTATTATTTTCGAATAAAGTCCGTAAGCATTTCTTCACTTCAGACAGTGAACGCGGCCACGTGGGCTCGTCACCCCAGAAATCAGTAATAAAACTTTTAATAGTTTCTGGTGGAGTATCCGGGATTCGCCCCGTTCTCCTTGGTACAAACGCCTCCCTTTTTTCTTCTCCTACTTTCGCATGGAAACAGTATCCGTTAGTAATATGGACATCTGTTCCTACTCCTTCCGCGAATCTCGCCAACGACGGGCTTCTTTGTGCGACACATATAATCTCCTCCTTTCGCTTCTCGATTTAGTCATCAATAGACTTTTTGTCCCAATGGCATGTCGGAACTGTGACAGTGCACACTTGGGATTCCCAATTGTCGGTCCAGGACAGTTCATCCGGTCTTACGACATGGGGGTGAACGTACACCTCAAGTGCCTCATGTGCGATGGCCATCTTTTTGTGATCCGTCGCTAGACTCAGCTCATAAGCCTCATAAGAGTCAGTAGCGTTGAAGGGATCAATATCGTTCTCTTCTCCTCTTTTTACTCCATATATCACTCGCCGTGCGGCGCAATCAATCACAGTCCCCATCGTAGCCAATTGGTCATACGATAGTAATATTGACCCGTGGTAACCAGGGACGACATAGAGGTCCATACGGTATACTCGTGCGGATTTCAATTTAAAGGTCAGTGTGATGATTCCCGTGATATCCGTCCGGCTGCTCACTCCTTTGAGAGTGCCCGTTGACTTTTTCATATTTCCGTCCACCCAGTCCCGGTATCGATTTAAAAACTTCCGGCCGACAATATTAATATTCGCCATCGTATCATTACCAACTTTTAATATTGTCTTCAATGTTTCACAGTAAAGTTCCGTATAACACAGAGCATCGGGCCTGTGTATATTGGCTGCGAGAACAAGAACTTTACGTTCCAAATTTTGGAGTCTTGTCTCTAAGTTTTTCAACTCCTCCTTCTTCTCCTCCTGCTTCACCTCATTAACATTTTTATTATTCTGCGGTACTGGTGCGTTTACTATTTGAGCGACATTGTCTTGTGGTACTTGAGTACACACATTGTCTTTTTGCTCGCCACCCGCCGCGACCGTAGACATTGAGTCTGTTCGTGGTTGTTTGCTTGGCCGAGGCAATACATCTGCCATTGGCCTCCTCGCCTCCATCGCAAGTCTCGCCTTCCTATTTGCATCAGTTATCATTGGTAACCGTGCTGTATGAACGGGTATGAGACTACCTTGGGGCTGCAGTCTCTGTGTACCCACATCTTTGTTTTCACATAGAGGAAGCGTTGGCCCAGTCTGCACAACAGCATTAGAAAGCACTGTGACTTTAGGGTTAAACTTCACAGTCTTCTCCTTCCTCTCTTCTTCCCCCTCCAGTCATTCCACCACCTCGAAACGATTACCTTGAGTAGTGTCCGGGTAGGATGACGTATCGGTCTCCGAGGCAGTGTTGTAGGCCTGAGCTCGACCGAAATTCGGGTTGGAGCTTGCCCACGAGCCTCCTCCTCCTCTGGGTGGGGGGCTGGAGCTCGAACAGCTCTCCCTCCATAAGGGGTATATCCCCGACCTCCTCCTCTTCCTCTCAGAGGGGTTCCCTGCCACCTCGAGGCTCCTCTCCATGTTCCTCGTCCTCCTCCTCCTCCTCCTCCTCCTCCTCGTCCTCCTGCTCCTGCTCCTCCTTCTCGTCCTCTTTGAGAGGCCTTTAAGTTCTTTTGTCTCTCCCTTTCCTCTTTCTTCTCCTTCATCCTCTTCATGTAGGTAATAATTGCCTCTCGTAACTCCTCATCATGACACATATTGGCATACCAACCTTCGTTCACAGCGGCAATCTGAAGCATATTGAAAAGGCCCGGTTACTTGCCTTCCATCCTGCTCAGAAAATTTGCCCTTGCTGTTGGGTTCTGCCTATCATGATTGAAAGAGCAGTCTCTGTTCTCCATCTGTGCCTTACACTGCAAGCCCGCGAACCACCTCCAACATGCGGTCTTCAGGTCTGGCTCTCTCTGTCTCTTCCAACCGGCAACTCTGTTTGTGTACGTGGCTTGTGCGCCAACAGGTACACCGCCTGCCTGTGCCGTATGTGCCTCCGTAAGCGAGTCCATGTTTGAGCATGCACTCATCACTTCTTGAAACAGTGCTGACGGAGCAACGCTTTGAACCGTATTTTCGAACACGTGTGTCTCGAGGAAGTTCTTGGACTTCACTGAGCTAAACGTCAAGCATTGTTGTATGAGCTGAGTAAGCTTACTCGGGTTAACTGTGTGTAACGCCGAAAAGAAATAGAGGATGATCGACTTGCGGCCATAGAATAGCCCATAGGAGGAAACTACCTCCGTAAGGGTCGCCGCCAAGCCAACAGCACTCCTCAAACTCATCGCCACTGTCTCAAAGATTTCAAATCCTATGAGAGTACCAGTGCAGAGATGCTGGTATCCATGAGATTGAAAATATGAAATGAGTGTGGCCACCGCCAGTTCACACTGAGCGTCTAGGCCTGTTGCATTGTTTCTCTTAATCTCCTCCTTCTTTCTCAAAAACTTGTACTGTGTCAGATCAAATCCCTCCGAGACTAGAGATTAGTCAAAAACAGTAACAAGGGCCTCGTATTCCTGCGTTTCGTCGCAAGGAAAAGCCTTCATGCAGGCATTGATCTCTTTGAGCTTGCTCAAAAGCGAAGCATCAGAGTCTTTGTCTGAGCTCGTCTTGGCATATAGCATGAGACTTGCCACTCCTCCTTTCTTCCCCTTGAAGGCATTTATGATGTTCTGTCTGTCCTTCTTCTCCGTGTTTGTGACCACCACCGTAGTTGAGGCCGAGGGTGCAGGGGCTGGTGGGGCAGGAGCTGGTGGGGTCATATGTCGGAGGGTGTGTCTTTGCACCACTCACTTTTGCTTTCATTCTTTCCAGTCTCATCGTCTTCTCGAATTCCTCATTCTCTTTCGCCTTATTCTTCTCAGATATCACCAGCTTTTGAGCAAGAGTGATAAAGGCCACCAATTCAGAAGCAGATCTGAGAAAATTATATTTCTCCACATATTGGTCAACACCTGCTTTGTTGGGGACCGGTGGTGCGTTACTAAGTGATTTAAGGACAGAGTGATCCTTGGTAGGAATCCATCTCTTCCATGCCTCCTTGTGCAGTAACGCACCCATCAACAGTCTGATCTTGGTCAGAACTCTGTCGGTCTTCTCTAACTCATCAATCACAGGATGAGTTTCTCCTGCTGCCTTAATGCTTTTTTCCATCTCTGCCTTCCCCTCCTCCAAGGCCTTTATTTCCATTGTAAAAAATGAAATATGCCACTCGAGTTTTTCGAACCCAGATTGGTCTTCATTTTTGTTACATCGACTGCCTCCTGACCAGTCGCGAGGAATCTGGCCGTTGCTCTTGGGTTTGTGTACTGGAGGTAACCCTCACATCGTGGGCCGTATGTACGTTCCCAAATCAGGGTTTGAGTGTACACCCCAAAGATAGCATCGAGTAATTCAAGGTGGGTGTGTGTGTCCCCAAACTTGATATGCTGTATCTTCTTTCTCTCTTCTGGATCAGAGACCAGTTTGCCGAGGAGCTGTGCTGTGTTTGATAATAGGATATAGACATCCTTTTTAGCACGACTTTTCTCTCTTCTTTGATCCTGAGGGATCCACACATAGGTGTCCTTCTCTACCCCCATCTTGTTATCAAACTCTTCTTTAGTGAGGTCATAGTGGTCTTGCACCCACTGTTGTTCCTCCACTGTGATCTCCTCTCCATCACTATGAATCAAGTCGATCATTTTTCGTCCTCCTCCCGTGTAGGCAGGTGGTAAGGGATTACCATATGCTCCTCCTCCTCCCGTCTCTTCTTGTTCAAATCCTCCTTCATCTTCGTCTCCTCCATATCTTCCTTCATCATCCCAGCCCTCTTCTACTCCTCCTCCTACTCCTTCATCTCCTCCTCCTCCTTCATTCAATCCTCCTCCTCCTCCTTCATTCAATCCTCTTCCTCCTCCTCCTCCTGCTTCTTCTTCTTCTCTTCTTTGATCTGCCTCCGAGAATTCACTCACTTCGGCGGTCTCTGTCGACATGATGTCGTAGTAGTGATCAACAGGAGGACAGTGTCAGCTCCTATGTTTGGTTTTTGTTCGTTTGTGTTCTGTTCCTCCTTCAGTCGATTGACTAGTGAAGAGAGAAACTAATAGAGAGGGTAGGATAAGATTCCCTGTCCTCTATGAAACACTGTTTGTATGTTTGTTTTTGTTTGAGAAAAATAGTCTTTGAGACTTTCTCCGATTTCTTGTTCTCCTTACTCAGATTACTTTCTCCTCCTTCTTTTCTATATTGTATCTAGTATGAGGCACTTGGACCTACACACAGATAGTAATAGAGAAGCTAGAAAAGCTCTCCTTGAGAAGTCGACAGTCGGTCGGATAGGTTCTCAGACCTACCTTTAGAAAACGATCAGAGAGTTGCAAAAATACTCTGACGTATGTGTGAGATAATGCAGATAAATGCACAAACTAGAAGGGTAGAGTGTTGTGCTCCTGTCCCTATGCTTGTTTGTGTTTTGTGTGTGTTCCTTCACTCTTCTGTCCACCTCCTTCTTCTTGGTCTCTGTGTGAGAACAGCAAGAACGACAGAGAGTTTGTATCTGATGTCTCCTTGTGAGCACACAGATACTGATTGGGCTAGAGGGTACGAGACACCTGCTTGAGACCAATCAAATTATTTGTTTTGTGAAAGAGTTATGAGGGAGCTGTGTTGGAGTATTTGTTTTCGTCTGACGTCCCCGTGTGAGACAGGTCAGTGAAAATTCACTCTGTTGCCTGTGTGGCAAAGCAGAAAGAAATCACCCTAGTGATGTGGACTCCAAATGTAATGCCCCCAACGATAGCTCGTAAAAAGTCGGTAATACAACCAAACACAGTCCTCAAGAATGAGAATGATATCTCGTTGTATTAGCTCAGTGAAGCCAAAAAGGAAAACGGCAACAGACCAGGAATAAAATGGCATCAGGTCCAATCCGGACAAATAATACTGAAAAACAAGCTGGTGCACCTGTCACCAGGAAAAGGTACTTTTTACCGGCTATCCGGGGGTG
>WBZZ01005525.1:0-7500 GCA_019918135.1 Paulinella micropora
TAATAAATTTAATATAATAGTGCTTCTCTGTCAATGGCTGCCTCCATCGTCTCACCCGTGAGGGGAGTACAAAGAATTGACGATAGGCTGTAATGACACCCCGCAAGGACAGTTCCAACACTTCCAGACGGACCGGTATGTTCAATGAAAATACTGGTCCGGACGGACCGGTATGTTCAATGAAAATACTGGTGGCACCGACGGGAATCGAACTGGCGACAGGGCCCAGATGGTAGAACTTGACCACTGGGCTATCACGGTGTCAATAATAATAATAATAATAATAATAATAATAATAATAATAATAATAATAATAATAATAATAATAATAATATAATAATAATAATAATAATAATAATATAATAATAATAATAATAATAATAATAATAATAATATAATAATAATAAATAATAATAATAATAATAATAATAATAATAATAATAATAATAATAATAATAATAATAATAATAATAATAATAATAATAAGAAGAAGAAGAATAAGAAGAAGGAGATCAAAGGGGGGAATACAGCACCACGTTGCTTGTATTTTTTAATAATAGTACATTTGTTCTTGACATACTGCCGAAGAAAAACAAAAAAAAAGAGATTGAGGGGAAGGAGTTCAAAATTTACAAGAACGGCTAGAGAATCCGCTTTGACGTGCCGTATGAGGATATATTTATCGTCTTTTAGCGTCTATCCGTGGGTCGATGCGCTGTGTGGCATGACTCCATAGCGCATACTATTTGCAGAAAGAAATCAGAAGGTGTATGACGAAAATGCTATTTCCGTCATAAAATCGGGAGGGGGTACTGTAGGCATCACCCCCCCGGATAGCCGGTAAAAAGTACCTTTTCCTGGTGACAGGTGCACCAGCTTGTTTTTTCAGTATTATTTGTCCGGATTGGACCTGATGCCATTTTATTCCTGGTCTGTTGCCGTTTTCCTTTTCGGCTTCACTGAGCTAATATAACGAGACATCATTCTCATCTTTTGAGGACTGTGTTTGGTTGTATTACCGACTTTCTACGAGCTATCATTGGGGGCATTACATTTTAGAAAAAAAGTGTAGCTCACTTCTTGAAATCCTTATTGTCGACTCCAAAGTTCAGATTTCCTAGATTTCAGCGGACATGGTAAGTATGGTGTTTTTAACTAAAAATGCTGTTTGCGTGATACACTCTGCGCTCATTTTTACGCACAAGTGCACAAATGAATTCACATGTTATGTTGAGTAATCTTGCCTAAGGGCTTTTGCAAAGGAGCACGGTGGAAAATGAAAACTAGGAAAACATAGGTCGAAAATTAGTTTGTCAAAATTCAGAACTTCATACCCTGGAACACAGCAATACCTTTAATACACTGAAAAAAAAAGTTGTGACTACTAGCACTTTCCTAATAAAAACATTGAATTCTGTGCAACCAGCACTTCAAAATCTTGAATATTGAATAAGTTTACCTGCTGCGAAGTTGATGGGAGCTCTAACGACCACTAGAACTTACATATGTAAACAGCAACGGATATAACTATATCTTAACTAGATATAGCTCTTCTATACATCACTGTGTATAGGGGTATAAGAAAAGGTCGTATATTTACCCTATCTGCGCCTACAGGATTTGGCGGATTTGTTATAAATGGGCAACTACGTAAGATTTGTTGCGCCTGTCATTCAAAGTCACTGCGGCGTTACTAGAACCACTGAGTGGCGGGGGCGACGACTCTGACGTAAGAGTTGTTGCGTAAAATCATGTTGTGTCGTAATTATCATGTGACGCAAGCGGTTGCATTAAGTAAATAAAATTGTCAAGTTGTATTTTTACTTAAGCAATGCGTAAGTAAAAACTGCGTCACGAGTCGTAATTATACGTAAGCACTTGCGTAAAAACTGTGTCGTAATTATACTGCGTAAGCCATTCAAGCGGAGTAATTATACGTAAGCCGGGCGGCCATTGTTGGAACTTCGCCATGCACTGTAGGAACTCCGCCATGCACTGGCTGTTGGAACTCCGCCATGCTGTTGGAACTCTGCTTAATTTTTCATTTTTTATTTAATTTTTCGTAAAGGTTTATATTTTAAAATATTCTTTTATATTAATACCTCTCAAGTTAACCCTCTGTAATTAAAATTTTATTATATTAAGGGGTAGGGGGTAAAAAGAATATTTAAAAAACTTATAATGAACTTTTTTTAATAAAAAATTATTGATATAAATTTTAATTGTTTTGGATTTTCAATATTTCCTCATTCAATCCATATTTTGTTTCAAGTTTCCATAGTTCAAAGAACATATTTTTTGTGTCGTCGCTATCAAATTGTAATTTTACTGATTTGGACCATTTGTTCTGCATTAAATCAACCATACATTTAATATGGTTTAATTTGATTTGCTCCCCAGTTAATCCACAAATATTCACCTATTGAAGGTTTTATAATTGACTGTTGGTTGTATTCCATTTATTATAAACAATACTTTATTATTTATAATAAATAAAAATTATCGTTTTTTACCAGTTCCGGTAATATCGCCGATTATCCTTGAGGCTACACCGGTTACATCCGTTGTCGCCTGGGCGATTTTTTTTTTGTAGAATTAAGACCACCAGCCACACCCGCTAGTTGCCAGAAACGTTTGACAATTCCAGTTACTGCATCATATCTGTATAAATTACCGCCGTCTCGTTTTTCGGCTTTTGTAACAAGATCATTAAATGTTCTAAATGTACATTCTATTTACAGACAAAAAACGGCGAAAAATCCCATCACCAAAACAGCACTGAGGAACCCAAACAACGCCAGAGCGAACATCCGCAAGACTCGCCGTCTCCGACGATAACCAAGCACGAGTAAACCACCGTAGACGAATGATCAACGCCCAGAACCATTCAACACCGCAGAGTTCCTTCGCCGTAGATATGGTTTTTCGTAGGTAACGGCCGAAGACGCTGGTTGTGTTGTGTGTGTGATCGCGGGTGAGTTCTTGGATTGAATCGGGGTCTTGGAAGAAGGCGAGAACCAGAAAGGATACCATAAGCAGGACAAAACATCCTGCAGCAGCACCAGGCAACTGACAAGCATACACGTTCCGAGAATGTTGAGGAGAATACCTGCCACACTGCAGCCACGGCTTCCTCCACAATTTCTGCCCTCTTCTCGTCATTCTGCAGCAGCACCAGGCAACTGACAAGCATACACGTTCCGAGAATGTTGAGGAGAATACCTGCCACATTGCAGCCATGGCTTCCTCCACGGCTTCCTCCACAATTTCTGCCCTCTTCTCGGCAGAGATGTCCACCGCTAAGAACAAAAGGTGAGCAATGCAAACGCATCATACAGAGACGAACACCACGTAACACCCACAACACAGACGACTTCTTTTTCTCAAAGATAAATGAGAATGAATGAAAGAGATACGAGCCAATCAAACGAAGAAAGGTGAGAGACAATACAGGAAACGCACGCACACACACACGCACACAAACCTTGGACGGAAGGAAGAGGGCAAGCGCGAGTTGCTGGTGCTCTCGCTCCGCACTTGGCACACTCCCCTTGAGTGAAGTTGTGGATGTACTTGTAGTCCTCAGGTTTGAACTCGGACATGAGTCTGAAAGCAACAACACATTTCATACAACATATGCACGATGTCAAGGATAACATTCAACGCAACTCTCGAAACTGCAAAACCACAAGAGAGACACCACAAAACCTGAAGGAAACCTCAAATCCATCGGAAACGATTTTACCATTTAGAAAAAGCACACCAACCACACAAAAACATTGGATGTCAACGTTCTCAAAAGAAGAAAAAAACGGTAGTCCTGCCAAAAAATTACCAAAATATCTTCGCAAAATTTTGCACAGATATAAGCTACCACATAAAACGGCATAACACAACATTGAACGGGAAGTGCCCAGTCACTCAATAGGCTGGGCAGGCCTGAGGGAAACCATTCTTAAAGTCTGGATAAAATTTCCGACAAGCTGGGCGTTGGTAAAATTTCCGACAAGCTGGGCAGGAGGCTGAGGGAAACCATTCTTAAAGTCTGGATAAAAGTCTGGACCGTGACCGTCCAGACTTTAGGTCGGACCTTTCAGACCACTGTTCCGGCTGCCCTATCGGCAAATATTTATCCTAAAAAAACAGCTGAATCCTGGGGGGAAACCTACAGTTGGCGGACTCCAGCTACAGAGCTAGTCCAGTGCAAGTGCAGAGCTAAATTTGAGCTACTAGAGCTAGACCTACAACTCATTCCTTCAGTCCTTGACCTCGTGCACCTGAATTTTGCGTAAATTAGCTTAAATTGATTTTTCAATTGTTATTTTCCTGATCGAATCACTAAAATCAAGAATGTTCAATACTTCCAGTACAGTATACGTAGTACTTTTATTACTTCACCTGATGCATTTTCAATGGTTTTTTATTTATTTTTATTAAAAATTCTTTTGCAAAACCTTACTACTCACTTTGTTTGATCTTCATCAATAACTAGAATAACTTGTGACAGTTTTCATAAATTTTTCATACTTTCTAATTAATTTTTTTCAGTATTATACTATATCATTGAACTGTAACCTTATTATCTAGATTATGAAAAATAATTTTGATTATATTTTATTGCTATTTGTACGCTAATATATTATTTATATATTTATTTATACAAATTTACATTTATCCACTTGAATTTCAATGTAACTAGAAATACATATTTTTATTGAAAATGATTTCAGTACATATTAAAAATATTTGTGCAATAATAATCAATAATATTATTTCTTACCTTAATTCATGTTCTGTAACTATTATTTCTTATTAGTTTTGCTTGCATTACGAAAAAAAAGCTAGCATTTCCCCTAAGCACTAGGCTTTTCCAGAAAAATAACAGTTACAAATATATAATAAATAATAATAATAAATTGAGGCGATGTCATTTTAAAATAGTTGTTTTGACGACCAAACTACCAAACCTGTACTAAGTATATGTCCTAGCAAATAAATAACATTATTACAATATTAATATGATAATTTACAACATATAATAATTATTGAATAAATCAAATATTGTAACTATATTATGAAATAATATTAATCAGAATTGAATATTCTATTTAATGATTAATTTAAAATAGTACCGTAGGCTAAAGCTTATAAATTAGTAATATTTTTAAATTAAAATATAGTTATTAATATCTACACGTTGAGGCGGTTTGACACTGAAAGGAAGCTGAGGCGATGCAGATTGCTTCCTGAAGCAGGCAGTTTCAAGTGTTATTGTATGTTATTAAATCTTGTTTTATCTGTTTTTGATCTCTTTCCAGGTGAGGCGATGCCACTTTAAAATAGTTGTCAGTTGGACGACCAAACTACCAAACCTGTACAATACTACTAACTTAGCGATGCCTGATTAAAATCTGTGTCTTTTTGTGGCCAAACTGCCAAACCCATGGCCCGAACTATTCCAAAAGAAAAATTTTGATTTTCAGTTGATCATATTAATATTAATATTTCAGTAAATAAAATTAATGTTGATTTTAATCTTAAAATTTACTCCTGTCGGGGCTTTGAAAACACAGTTACAGCGACTCCAGTGAAGATTCTTAAAAGAAGTCGTAGTGACCCCGACCTAGTAGTCACTGTGTAGTACCAGTAGTACTTAGTAGTAGTAGTAGTAGTAGTTATCATTAAAAGTAATAATATTTCAAGTATAATTATATCGTCTTAAATCTTTTTTGATGTGTTCTTGATCGGTCTATGCGATTTGTAAGGATGACACCTCACTTTCACCTGACGGTTGCATGCAGATATCGAGCGAGATGATGTGCAACGCCAACACGTCTTTCTCCCAAGCTTTGAATTCTTTATCCTCTTTGCTTGGATCGTTTATGGATTGCTTTTCTTCTCGATCATGCAACCAAGCAGGTAGATACTTCCCCGTATACTGGTTTGAACCTGATGGATGTCCCCAAACGTTAACAAGGACTACTGAGTCAACATTTGGATCATCACCATCAACGTCCACCTTAATTACCTTCCCCAAGCTGAACTTTCTCACTTCCTTCTTCCTCGATTTACTTCTCACTCTCTTCTTTCTGTCACCGTCGTAATCTACCCACTCAAACACGATGAACGTATCTACACCAGGGAGCTCCTCACCTGCACCAAGCTCGCCATCGACCACGTTCCGAGGCTGCTCGTCGATTACAGTGTTTTTGTACCTGCTGCTGACTCACATCCAGAGCTTTCACAGTTGCATTTTTGTCATGAGTAGCAGCCACACATGGATCTCGGTTATGACTATTATTTCCAACATCTTTCTCTTCTTTCTGATCATCTTCCATCTGCTGCGCATGCTGCACAGGACTGTGCGGATGCTAGCCATCGCGACTGTCACCAGCAACTCCTTCGCGTTGCACTTTTCCTTTCTCCTCATCCTCCTCCTCATCCTCCTCCTCATCCTCCTCCCCATCATCCTGGTCCTCCTCTTCGCTTGAAGACACTCGGCGGGGCGCTGCCCGCCGCGCTGCCTGCCGCGCTGCCCGCCGCGCTGCCCGCCTCGCTGCACGCCACGACCTGCCCGCCGCTGCCCACCGCGACCACGTCCAGGCCCGGGTGGCTGACCTGTTACAGAAGAGTAATATATAACACACACTCTGAATGCTATACATTGACACAAAAATTACGCATGCGACATATATTAGAGCGCGCCACAGGTGGCATATTACCTGCATGCTGCTGCCCGCCGCGATCACGTCGAGGTTGTCCATCTGTCCAAATTAGAAAAGCATGTATCACATAAACACTACTAAACGCACTTGAAGGTAGAAGTAAATCAATGTAAAGTGTCTAACTATACATGCAACATAGATATCAAAGCGCTGCATTTATTGTCACCTGCACGCTGCTGTCCTTCACGATCACGTCGAGGCCTAGGTGCCACTGGCACAGCTTTCATAACAAAGCACCACATCAAACAAGAAAATTAAATGAAATTCAAATCAAAAAATCCAAATAAATCAAAGAAACAACCAAGTTCAACTCTTAGAAACGATCAGAACATAACTGCGTGTTGCTCTCCGCAGCGGAGGTTGCACAGCTGTCATAATATAATAATAAATACATCACATAATTAGTAAATTACATGAAGATTGAACTAAATTCACACGAGTTCTCTACACAAATCAAAAGAACAAGAAGTATACGTAGCCATGGAGTATACGTAAATATTATATAGTGATAAAACTCATGGTCAATGACCAATTACTACCATCGATATCTTGCGGACGAACAAAATTACAGCGCGAAGTCTTGCAGTCATGAAGAGTACGCGGAATGGGCCGTCCCTCCCTGTTACTACAGGGTTGCTGCAGAGTTTCAAATGGAGATTTCCCGATACCAGGATTGACTAATCTTTCTAGGTGTCTTCTCTTGCATTCATCCAGACGGCTTAGGGAAACATCAGACATGCTGGCTGCTTGCAGTCGAGTGATGACCCTTGCTTTA
>WBZZ01005525.1:12500-30664 GCA_019918135.1 Paulinella micropora
AAGATTTTGATAGCTCTGCGTGGGATCGTGCCGCAAACTAGCTTCCCGATCCTCATGCAGAAACAACCACGCAAAACAGCCAGAGTGGAAAGAAAAAGAGGAAAAGAAGATATGAATCGGTGCAAACAGGTACTCCTGGTCTTCCAGGGCCGCCGGGAAAGCAAGGTAAAACGGGACAGGCAGGTAAACAGGGAAAGCCAGGTCCCAGAGGGCTACAAGGTGCTGATGGTCCTGCTGGGCCCAAAGGGACTCGCTGGCCCACGGGGACCTGCTGGCCCAGCTGGACCTGCTGGACACGATTCAGATGCACTGCAGCGTCAGCATGAAAAGCTGACCGAAAAATATCAATGTGAGTTAGCGACGAATTCAGTGAATAGCTTCAAGGAAGTTGCTTTGTCTGATATTAGCAGATGCTCGGCAGGGAAATCGTCTGAGGAACCTGCTTACAAGAAATCCAATATCGAACCCGCATCCGGTAGCTCTAGCATAGCTAAAGCTATTGAGATTATACTCTGGAAAGCGATCATGGATGAGTGTAAAACAAAAGAGCAGGAGTCTAAAATTCTTGATCAACTTTTGGATATAGCTGGACTCTCGGAAGGACAAAAACAAGATTTGATGTTGGTTTAGTATCACTTTAAGTTTGATGCAAACAAAACAGGTAAGCTTATTGATTTCAAGGCCATGATGGAAGAGTACTCTAAAGTCTTTAAGTGACGCAGCCATTATTCCCCCCCCCCCCCCCCCCCCCCATACACACACAAAGGCACACACACCCTTGCGGACCACATCACAAAATCATAAGTGTCACTTTAAAAGTTTATAGTTGCTACATAACTAATTAAAAAAAATACAGAGTCAGCTGCTTCCTCCACTACGATCACCACCCCCCCCCCCCCCCCCCACACACACACACACACACCATATTGTCTATCTACTTACCAGGCTCAACCCGGCGGATGAACCTTACACTCACAATTCTT
This sequence comes from Paulinella micropora, assembly GCA_019918135.1. Classification (NCBI taxonomy): domain Eukaryota; phylum Cercozoa; class Imbricatea; order Euglyphida; family Paulinellidae; genus Paulinella; species Paulinella micropora. The sequence goes on from WBZZ01005525.1 coordinate 13,484, forward strand.
CTCTCAAGTGTTATTAATATTAAATATTCAGATAACTGTTTTAAATTTTAATATAGACTGTTTTTAATAATCATCAGAGAAATCAAACCTGGCTTCAGAAAAGACGCTTAATTTATTATCATTTATAATATGACTAGTTTGGTAGTTTGGTTTGGCAGGACACAACTATTTTAAAATGACATCGCCTATTAATAATAATAGTAATAATAATAATAATAATAATAATAATAATAATAATAATAATAATAATAATAATAATAGTGCTTCTCTGTCAATGGCTGATGCATTTCTGCACATGCGCCTCCATCGTCTCACCCGTGAGGGGAGTACGAAGAATTGACGATAAGCTCTAATGACACCCCCGCAAGGCAGTTCCAACACTTCCAGACGGACCGGTATGTTCAATGAAAATACTGGTCCAGACGGAGCGGTATGTTCAATGAAAATACTGGTGGCGCCGACGGGAATCGAACTGGCGACAGGGCCCAGATGGTAGAACTTGACCACTGGGCTATCACGGTGTCCAAAATAATAATAATAATAATAATCATAATAATAATAATAATAATAATAATAATAATAATAATAATAATAATAATAATAATAATAATAATAATAGTGTTTCTCTGTCAATGGCTGATGCATTTCTGCACATGCGCCTCCATCGTCTCACCCGTGAGGGGAGTACGAAGAATTGACGATAAGCTCTAATGACACCCCCGCAAGGGCAGTTCCAACACTTCCAGACGGGCCGAATAATAATAATATAATAATAATAATATAATAATAATAATAATAATAATAATAATAATAATAATAATAATAATAATAGTGTATCTCCTGCCAATTGCTGAGCCAAAAGGCCATGTGCATCCAGTCCTCCATTCCATAAGGAAAGTCTCCACACCAATCGGTGGAATAAAGGAAGTGACGGCATAGAACATTACTCTAGGAGCTTTATACCAATCAGCCCATGGAAAGGACCGATGGCCTATGTACTCCCTAAATAATAATAATAATAATAATAATAATAATAATAATAATAATAATAATAATAATAATAATAATAATAATAATAATAATAATAATAATAATAATAATAATAATAATAATAATAATAATAATAATAATAATAGTGTATCTCCTGCCAATTGCTGAGCCAAAAGGCCATGTGCATCCAGTCCTCCATTCCATAAGGAAAGTCTCCACACCAATCGGTGGAATAAAGGAAGTGACGGCATAGAACATTACTCTAGGAGCTTTATACCAATCAACCCATGGAAAGGACCGATGGCCTATGTACTCCCTAAATAATAATAATAATAATAATAATAATAGACTTATCAGTCAATTGGCCTTTGATCCTGTCGGACATGTGCCTCCATTGGTAGCACGGGACCGTTCGGTGACGCGGCTCCGCTCCAAAGACTGGACTGGCAGTGCAATGTGCAAATGAGCGTGCTGTGCATGTGCAAGTGGGTGCAAGGAGTGAGAGGAGTTATCTGCCGAGAAGAAGTCCGCGACGCTGCGCTGACCTCCACCTACAACAGATCTAGCCAGACATTCTACCTGACTAGGCCTTCCCCTCCTTCTACCCACCTCCTGAACGACCGTGAGGTCGATCACCTCCTCCTCCTCCTCCGCCCCCTCTGCCTCCCTGGTCTGCGCCTCCAACTCCTCCCACTCCTTCCAGATGGTGGCAACAAACCTTCCTAACTCCTCCTCCACCTCTTCTGGGACAGGGATAAACAAAACGCCGAGCATCGCCGCCATCTTTTCATCCTCCCCCTTCAGCCATTCCTCTTTGAAGAGCCTCATCTCCTCCTCTGCCTCCCGCAGTTCCCTGTGATAAAGCCCTCCTCGATTCAGCACGAGGGGCTGCCGGGCTTGCGCCTCATCGATAAACTTAAACAGTGCCTCACGAGAGCTCGCAAACGTTGGGCAATGCAGCAGGAAGTGACGTAACGACTCGTTAACCTCAGTGCCACACAAGGCGAAACAGCTTGAGCAGTCCGGCGAGCATGAGCCAAATTTGGATCGGTAGAGGCGAAGGCGATTGTTGCAGCTCAACAATCGCCTTCTGATAAGGTTGTGACTTCCCCCCTCCAGCGCCCGCCAACGTGGGAAAGCAGAGCGGGAAGACATCTGGCTAAGCAGCACCCTAAGCCCATCAGAGGGCTTAGCCTGCCGCTCCCAGCCAGCTACTTCCTGCCGGACAGACCATTGCTTTACCACCTCGTTCCAGTTCGCCAGAGCGGCCCGCCAGTCCTTATCATCTACCGTGCCATCTTCGTTCACGACCCGCTTGAGCGCATCCAAGCCCTCCCGCAGCCTGTGATCTGCTAAGATCAAATTTTCCGTATCTTCCTTCCATTTGCACCGACCCGTGTTGTAAAGCCTGCGTGTTAGCGCTGTGTTGCCCAGTAACTCGATGCGCCCTAGGAACCGAAGCCGGGCCGCCTTGGCAAGGATGCTAAAACTCGGCGTGCGGCCTAAACCCCTGGTGATGCAGCCGCTTGTGCGCGTACCAACACCCAAGATGACCCGCAGGGGCGCTACCAACGCGCCCTCCAGCTTACTCAGCTTGTTGGCGCCCGGCAGATCCCAAAAAGCCGATGCGTAAAGCAACTTTGCGCCAACCATTTGCTGCCAATTCATCAGCCGAAGACGCGCTGGAACTTCATGGGCAATCCAGAGGGGGTAGCAGGCAGCCGTTCCCGCTACAGTGATTTCCGCCGCCCGCTTCGCTTGCGGTTTATCGGAGAGGGTGTCCGTGAGCAGAACTCCCAGGTATTTGTAGTGGTCGGTGACGTTGAGAACCTTGCCCCGGAACCTCACGCATGGGGGCGACTTTTTTGACTTGGCGTGCCCGTATATCGGCATGACTTCCGTCTTGCCCGGTTTCAGGTTGATTTCAAGCCGATAGTCCTCCACGAATGTCGCCACGACATTTACAATCTGTTGAAGCTCCGTGACACTATGCGCAATTACCGCAACGTCGTCGGCGTAAAGCAGGGTCCGTATGTCTTCGATGCGGTTGAGGTCCTCGATCTCCAACTCTTTCGCGATTCGGACCGTTAGCTCATCCATGAAGACGTTGAACAGCGACGGTGACAACGGCGACCCTTGCTGAACTCCCATCTCTTCCAGCACTTCACCAGTGAGTTCGCCATCGACTAGCACTCGCGATGACGTTCTTCGGTAAAAACGCCGCAGAATGCGATAGAACTTGCCCTGTACCCCCATCTGGGTTAGCCTCTGAAACAACCCGGCCCGCCAAACCGTAGGGAATGCCTTTCTCAGATCCACGAACAAAACGAAAGAACGGAGGCCAGCTTGTTGTCTAAGGCGCAGACGCTCCTTAAGGACAAAAATCTGGTCCCCCGTATTACGTTTTGGCCGGAACCCACCCTGCTCTGGGCGAAGCCTGCCCGGCTGATCGATGAAAGCCGTAAGCCTCGCCGCCATAAGGGACAGATACATCTTACCCAGACAGCTCAGAATCGCGATGTCTCTCCAATTTTCCGGATCGGTTGGGTCGCCTCCTTTTGGGATGTTGACGATAATCGCTTTGCCCCAGTCGCTGGGGGTGTATTCGCACGATTTCAACCAGTTGAAGAAGCGCACCAGAAAGCTCACAATCCGCGTGCCTCCGTACTTGAGCATCTCGTTCTTGATCTTATCCGGTGAGCACGCTTTGTGATTCTGGAGATTTTCCTGGCAGAGCTCCACTTCCTTCTCGGTGTAATCATAGTCCAGCGGGCCCGTCTCAGTCCGGATCTCCTCGGCTTGCGCCATGGCCTCGAATTGGTCGCGCAGGTTGTCGTTATACTGGAAGGTTTCGCGGGCCTTCCGCTCGGGCTCAATCCGCGCTGCTTCCTCATCAGAACCGACTTCCCCTACACATGCATCCTCCAAAAACTGGTTTTCTTTGGGGACCACCATACGTCGGCGGTATTCTTCCCATTCTTGTAGTTTTTCCCGGAGTGTGCATGCCAGAGTGCCATCGGGCTTCCGAACAGGAGCAGAAGCGTTCGACCGCCGAACCCCACCCAAACGCTTTGACAGCTTCCACTACGTGGCCATGGTAGCGCTCCTGAAGTTGGCAGCGGTGTCATTCTGGACCCGCTTCCACGCTTGCTCCTTCTTCTCCTTGCATAACCTTCTGACCGCCTTCCTCGCTTCTTTATATCTTTGCCAGGCCTCTCGGTTGGCCTCATTCCTTCGCCAGAGGCCGTATGCCTCTCTCCGTCGCGCAATCGCTTCCCTAAGACTCTCATCAAACCATGCATTAGTAAACCCTGGGGCGGAGGGTGCAGGATGGGCCGTGGAGGGTGGCGGAGGGCTCCAGGCGGGCTCAACCGAAGCGCAAGCATCGGCATCAGCTTCGTTCTTCCCAATTTGTGAAAGGCTTCCCACTGAGGGTGGCCTCACATAATTGGCAAGGCAAAGTGGGTGCGGATAGCCCAGGCTTTGGGGAATGGCCGGAGCACTACAAGGAGCGAGGCTGGGTGATCGTCGGAGTCCAGGAGCACAACCTATCGTCGCAGAAGGTGGAGAAGCTCCAAGTCGACGGCTTCGCAGTCCTCGGCAAAGCGGCTGCAACTGGTGCGGGCTCGCGTCTCTTGGGGGGAGTCTTGACGTTGGTGGCCAACTATCTGGCACCGTGCGCTACCATTGTACAGGCGCCTGTTCCACACCCACAGCAATTGTGGGTGAGGCTGTCGTCTGGGAGCGCGACGGCGTCGGATGTGTTCGTCGGCAACGGCTACTTCCCCCAAGAAAATCAACGAGAGGAATCTATTGCAGCCTATGAGGCGTGGCAGGCGGCCGTCTCCTACTTCGCCACCAAAGGTCATGTGGTTACGGTTGGTGATGCTAATGCTAAGCTGGGGCCCGCCAGAATAGCGCGGGAGGAGGGAGTGGTGGGCCTCTTTGGCGAGATAGATGGGAGGGGTAGAGGGTTAGGAGTGAGAATGGTGAGTTGCTGGCTGCGATGCTTGTTGCCACGGGGTTGCGCAATCTCAGTGGGTTTTCGCAACCACGGGGGGACAAATATTGGTGGTCTAGGCAGGAAAATGTAGGTGGACGAAGGCATCTACTGGATTACATCTGCGTCTCTTCCGAGCTGGCGGAGGAGGCAAGCTTCGGCGTCGACGAGGTAGACCTTGATACCGACCACAAAGCTGTGTGGGCGGAACTGGTCTGGGGGGGACAGCCACCCCCCAAAAAGCAGGTAAAGAGGTACAAAGAATTCAAGGCAGAGCGCTTGATAGGCAGGGTAGTTGAGGGTAAGGAGAGTGAGCTGTCTAAGCTTAGGTTGAAGTACGACGAGACCTTTGCAGCTGGTATATCGGGGCTGTTGCCAGATGGCCTCCCAGATCTATCAGCAGTGGAGGACCCGGATGAGCTTCAGCAGGAGGTAGATAGGGTCGCTAGCTTAGTGGTCCGAGCTTTCACGGGCGCAGCCGTGAAGGTCTTGGGAGTTCGGGTGATTAGGCCAGCTCCTCCAGCTCCCGCATCCCGCCCCACTCCGCCAAGGGAGATTCACCGCTTGAGGCTTCGCCCTGGGGCTCGTCGACTTCCACGTCGAGCACCCAGTAGCCAAATCCCTGCTTGCGAAGCTCCCTCTGCATCTCTACATACTGGGCACCCCCCCATGCAGCCCGCTGCTTCTCTCTTTCCCGGAAAGTCCTACCCGTCGCAACGTGAACCTTTCCCGTGAAGAACTTACGCTCCCGCAGCAGCCGCACCATCTTCTCCGCCTCCTCACAAGACGCACATTTAATCCGCAAATGTCGCCCACTACCTCTGCCCGCGAATTCCACCTCGACTTCCCCGAGACCGAGAATTCGGAGCTCTCGCGCCATGACCACTGTCTGAGAGACATGCGATAGCCCCCATACTATGCAACATCTCTTATCCAGCTCATTTCGTACCTTCCTCCGCCACCTCCTCGGTGGCGGTACCGCTTGCCACACGCCGTGACCAGACCTTTCCGGACGTGACTTCTCTTCCGAGGTTGGGGAGGGTGATCGAGATGCAGCAGGATTGCTGGCTCTACGTGATTCAGGTTGCCCGTCAGGTACGCGAGCACTCGACCACCCCACCCCGGCCGAGTAGCCATCGCCACCCGCAGGCGCACTCCCACGGGGAACGTCTAAACCTGAAGGATTACCGCCTTGACCCATAGGGCCAGCACTAGCGGCCGCGCTCTTCGCATAAGAACCTGACATAAGTGGTATGGGACCCCGGTGCCGCATTGATCGAGTTGTAAACTCGATAAATGAGGACCCAGGTGGGGTTATTTAAAGCTCAACCCTTAAAAAGCATACGTGTACGTATGTATAGGAATACACACAAACACTCACCTGCATCCGTAACCAGGCATGAGGCAGACCCGCTGTGCATCATCGAGGTAGGTGTCGTGGCAAACCACCCTGCGTCCGATAAACGCTGCAAGTGAGTCATCTACCGAGAGCACAGAGTGACAGGCCCGTGCACGTGTACCCACCACCCCATAACCCTCCGCCAGAGCAACCCCATGGCATCCGCAGGATGAGCACGAAGAGTGCTGAGAGAGAGGGTGAGCCAGGAGCCCCGCTCCGGTCCGTCGTTACTTTGGTCATTTAGTCGTTTCAAGGCTTGTGGTAAGGTGTAGGGCCTCTCGCCTTCGTACAAACTCCGACCGACAGTAGTTTGGTTGACCATCCTTCGCGGTGACCCTCTGAACACAACCCCCTCCCCCAGTGCCCACCCCTTGTGATTCCAGAGGCCACCCCGAGCCAAGAGCCATGAGTATGATGAGCAACTCACATGAGTTACTCTCAGTAATTGGGACCCGTCTCATAAATCAATGGAACGCTTATCGTGCGCCCCTCATAGGCTCAGCCCGCCCATGTGAAAGCTAGGCCTCGCCCAAAGCAAAGCAAAGCAAAGCAAAAAAAAAAAAAAAAAAAAAAAAAAAAAAAAAAAAAAAAAAAAAAAAGAGAGAGAGAGAGAGAGAGAGAGAGAGAGAGAGAGAGAGAGAGAGAGAGAGAGAGAGGGAGAGAGAGAGAGCGAGCGAGAGCGAGGCCGCCGTGGCTCGCCCGCAATCCAGCTGGGTGCACCTCGTCACAACCACTCATCGGCGTGAGCTCATAGCTGTGTGCGACATAGGTACAAGAGCAAGAGGAGAAACAGTGTGCCAGCGTGGATGTGTGGGTGAGGCAGTGCGGTGAGGCAAAGCAGCGATGCCAGTCGAATCCCTGGAGACGGAACCTAGCATCAAAAACATCGTATAAGTCTACCCCAGGCCTCCATCCACCGAGTGGTGAGCTCGATAAAAGAAGACCCGAGTGGGGTTATTTAAAGCTCAACCCTTAAAAAAGCATAAACATGTACGCCGCCAGGAACCCAACAACAATAACATAGCAGCCAGGAACCCAACAACAATAACATAGCAGCCAGGAACCCAACAACAATAACATAGCAGCCAGGAACCCAACAACAATAACATAGCAGCCAGGAACCCAACAACAATAACATAGCAGCCAGGAACCCAACAACAATAACATAGCAGCCAGGAACCCAACAACAATAACATAGCTTCCGTAACCAGCCTTCAGGAACCCGCCTCAGTTACCCGCCCCCGTAACCAGGCCAGAGACGTGACGTACTATGCATCATTGAGGTGTCGTGGCAAGCCACCCTGCGTCCGATAGAAGCTACAAAAGAGTCATCTACCGAGAACACTAAGTGACAGGCCCGGTCACATGCACCCAACACGTCCCGACCCTCCGCCAGAGCATCCCCATGGCATCCGCAAAGTGAGCACGAGGGGTTCTGGGAGAGAGGGTGAGTCAGGAGCCCCGCGTCCAGGCAGTCGCTACTGTGGCAGTTGAGTGATTTCAAGGCTTGTGGAAATGTGTGGAGCCTGTCGCCTTCATTCCCACTCATACCGACAGTAGTTTAGTTAACCAACCTGTCCAGTGACCCACTGAGCCCAACCCCCTCCCTCAGATAACCCCCACCCCCCGCACCCCGAGTGATACCAGAGGCCACCCCGAGCCAAGAGCCGTGAGCGTGGTGAGAGAGCTTCTCTCAGTAAAGTTTCCGTCTCATGAATCAGTGGAGCACTGATTATGTACCCCTCATAACAAGCTGCCAACGGCCCCAACCCCGCCGTGTGGCGGTGACACCCAACCATGTATTGGTGCCCCCCCAATAATATAATAATAATAATAATAATAATAATAATAATAATAATAATAATAATAATAATAATAATAATAATAATAATAATAATAATAATAATAGTGCTTCTCTGTCAATGGCTGATGCATTTCTGCACATGCGCCTCCATCGTCTCACCCGTGAGGGGAGTACGAAGAATTGACGATAAGCTCTAATGACACCCCCGCAAGAGCAGTTCCAACACTTCCAGACGGACCGGTATGTTCAATGACAATACTGGTCCAGACGGAGCGGTATGTTCAATGAAAATACTGGTGGCACCGACGGGAATCGAACTGGCGACAGGGCCCAGATGGTAGAACTTGACCACTGGGCTATCACGGTGTCCAATAATAATAATAATAATAATAATAATAATAATAATAATAATAATAATAATAATAATAATAATAATAATAATAGTGCTTCTCTGTCAATGGCTGATGCATTTCTGCACATGCGCCTCCATCGTCTCACCCGTGAGGGGAGTACGAAGAATTGACGATAAGCTCTAATGACATCCCCGCAAGGACAGTTCCAACACTTCCAGACGGACCGGTATGTTAATAATAATAATAATAATAATAATAATAATAATAATAATAATAATAATAATAGTGCTTCTCTGTCAATGGCTGATGCATTTCTGCACATGCGCCTCCATCGTCTCACTCGTGAGGGGAGTACAAAGAATTGACGATAAGCTCTAATGACACCCCCGCAAGGGCAGTTCCAACACTTCCAGACGGGCCGGTATGTTCAATGAAAATACTGGTCCAGAAATAGACCGGTATGTTCAATGAAAATACTGGTGGCACCGACGGGAATCGAACTGGCGACAGGGCCCAGATGGTAGAACTTGACCACTGGGCTATCACGGTGTCCAAATAATAATAATAATAATAATAATAATAGTGCTTCTCTGTCAATGGCTGATGCATTTCTGCACATGCGCCTCCATCGTCTCACCCGTGAGGGGAGTACGAAGAATTGACGATAAGCTCTAATGACACCCCAGCAAAGGCAGTTCCAACACTTCCAGACGGACCGGTATGTTCAATGAAAATACTGGTCCAGACGGACCGGTATGTTCAATGAAAATACTGGTGGCACCGACGGGAATCGAACTGGCGACAGGGCCCAGATGGTAGAACTTGACCACTGGGCTATCACGGTGTCCAATAATAATAATAATAATAATAATAATAATAATAATAATAATAATAATAATAATAATGATAATAATGATGATAATAATAACAATAATAATAATAATAATAGTGTTTCTCTGTCAATGGCTGATGCATTTCTGCACATGCGCCTCCATCGTCTCACCCGTGAGGGGAGTACGAAGAATTGACGATAAGCTCTAATGACACCCCCGCAAGGGCAGTTCCTACAATTCCAGACGGGCCGGTATGTTCAATGAAAGTATTGGTCCAGACGGATCGGTATGTTCAATGAAAATACTGGTGGCACCGACGGGAATCGAACTGGCGACAGGGCCCAGATGGTAGAACTTGACCACTGGGCTATCACGGTGTCAATAATAATAATAATAATAATAATAATAATAATAATACTATATCTGAGGCGTACTGATGCAGCTAATGGCATGTCCTCAACGGACATAAGCCTCCGATACCCTTGTTCGAGGTCCTCCACCCCCCCGTGTCAGTCTCTCGCCTGATGATCGGGGCCACCGATGGAGCTCCTGAGGGCAAGACTGCACTAAGCCGAGGTTATTGCGCAGTCCCAGCAACCTCTTGCAAGACGTCACCGAATGTGCAAGTGCATACACCAAGCGCGGTTGCTAGAGCTGCCTCGAAACCCCACCCATAACAATCTGGTGTCTGCTGGGTCCTGGGCTATCAACCAGCATATGCGGAGTTTAAGATCTTTTACGCGCGCAACGACCCTCCTCCCCAGCATCTACCACCGAAGTGTCATGAGTTGGCGTCACAGTTTAACGCCTTGAGGCCATTGGGCTGGAACTCTGTTTAGCAAGTGTGACTAGGTTTTTTCATCGGGATTTCCCTCAAATATGTCACAGTCAACACTCCAAGGCAGATTTACTATATCTGAATAATAATAATAATAATAATAATAATAATAATAATAATAATAATAATAATAATAATAATAATAATAATAATAATAATAATAATAATAATAATAATAATAATAATAGTGCTTCTCTGTCAATGGCTGATGCATTTCTGCACATGCGCCTCCATCGTCTCACCCGTGAGGGGAGTACGAAGAATTGACGATAAGCTCTAATGACACCCCCGCAAGGGCAGTTCCAACACTTCCAGACGGACCGGTATGTTCAATGAAAGTACTGGTCCAGACGGAGCGGTATGTTCAATGAAAATACTGGTGGCACCGACGGGAATCGAACTGGCGACAGGGCCCAGATGGTAGAACTTGACCACTGGGCTATCACGGTGTCCAAAATGATAATAATAATAATAATAATAATAATAATAATAATAATAATAATAATAATAATAATAATAATAATAATAATAATAATAATAATAATAATAATAGTGCTTCTCTGTCAATGGCTGATGCAAATCTGCACATGCGCCTCCATCGTCTCACCCGTGATGGGAGTACGAAGAATTGACGATAGGCTCTATGACACCCCCGCAAGGACAGTTCCAACACTTCCAGACGGACCGGTATGTTCAATGAAAATACTGGTGGCACCGACGGGAATCGAACTGGCGACAGGGCCCAGTGGTAGAACTTGAACACTGGGCTATCACGGTGTCAATAATAATAATAATAATAATAATAATAATAATAATAATAATAATAATAATAATAATAATAATAATAATAATAGTGCTTCTCTGTCAATGGCTGATGCATTTCTGCACATGCGCCTCCATCGTCTCACCCGTAAGGGGAGTACGAAGAATTGACGATAGGCTCTAATGACACCCCCGCAAGGGCAGTTCCAACACTTCCAGACGGACCGGTATGTTCAATGAGAATACTGGTCCAGATGGACCGGTATGTTCAATGAAAATACTGGTGGCACCGACGGGAATCGAACTGGCGACAGGGCCCAGATGGTGGAACTTGACCACTGGGCTATCACGGTGTCCATAATAATAATAATAATAATAATAATAATAATAATAATAATAATAATAGTGCCTCTCTGTCAATGGCTGATGCATTTCTGCACATGCGCCTCCATCGTCTCACCCGTGAGGGGAGTACGAAGAATTGACGATAAGCTCTAATGACACCCCCGCAAGGGCAGTTCCAACACTTCCAGACGGGCCGGTATGTTCAATGAAAATACTGGTCCAGAAATAGACCGGTATGTTCAATGAAAATACTGGTGGCACCGACGGGAATCGAAGTGGCGACAGGGCTCAGATGGTAGAACTTGACCACTGGGCTATCACGGTGTCCATAATAATAATAATAATAATAATAATAATAATAATAATAATAATAATAATAATAATAATAATAATAATAATAATAATAATAGTGCTTCTCTGTCAATGGCTGATGCATTTCTGCACATGCGCCTCCATCGTCTCACCCGTGAGGGGAGTACGAAGAATTGACGATAAGCTCTAATGACACCCCCGCAAGGGCAGTTCCAACACTTCCAGACGGGCCGGTATGTTCAATGAAAATACTGGTCCAGACGGATCGGTATGTACAATGAAAATACTGGTGGCACCGACGGGAATCGAACTGGCGACAGGGCCCAGATGGTAGAACTTGACCACTGGGCTATCACGGTGTCCATAATAATAATAATAATAATAATAATAGTAATAATAATAATAATAATAATAATAATAATAATAATAATAATAATAATAATAATAATAATAATAATAATAAAATAATAATAATAATAATAATAATAATAATAATAATAATAATAATAATAATAATAATAATAATAATAATAATAATAATAATAATAATAATAATAATAATAATAATAATAATAATAATAATAATAATAATAATAATAATAATAATAATAATAATAATAATAATAATAATAATAATAATAATAATAATAATAATAATAATAATAAATAATAATAATAATAATAATAATAATAATAATAATAATAATAATAATAATAATAATAATAATAATAATAAATAATAATAATAATAATAATAATAATAATAATAATAATAATAATAATAATAATAATAATAATAATAATAATAATAATAATAATAATAATAATAATAATAATAATAATAATAATAATAATAATAATAATAATAATAATAATAGTGCTTCTCTGTCAATGGCTGATGCATTTCTGCACATGCGCCTCCATCGTCTCACCCGTGAGGGGAGTACGAAGAATTGACGATAAGCTCTAATGACACCCCCGCAAGGGCAGTTCCAACACTTCCAGACGGGCCGGTATGTTCAATGAAAATACTGGTCCAGACGGATCGGTATGTACAATGAAAATACTGGTGGCACCGACGGGAATCGAACTGGCGACAGGGCCCAGATGGTAGAACTTGACCACTGGGCTATCACGGTGTCCATAATAATAATAATAATAATAATAATAATAATAATAATAATAGTAATAATAATAATAATAATAGTGCTTCTCTGTCAATGGCTGATGCATTTCTGCACATGCGCCTCCATCGTCTCACCCGTGAGGGGAGTACGAAGAATTGACGATAAGCTCTAATGACACCCCCGCAAGGGCAGTTCCAACACTTCCAGACGGACCGGTATGTTCAATGAAAATACTGGTCCAGACGGAGCGGTATGTTCAATGAAAATACTGGTGGCACCGACGGGAATCGAACTGGCGACAGGGCCCAGATGGTAGAACTTGACCACTGGGCTATCACGGTGTCCACAATAATAATAATAATAATAATAATAATAATAATAATAATAATAATAATAATAATAATAATAATAATATGTATGTATGTATCGTCTGCCAATTGCTGAGCCAAAAGGCCATGTGCATCCAGTTCTCCATTCCATAAGGAAAGTCTCCACATCAATCGGTGGAATAAAGGAAGTGACGGCATCAAACATTTCTCTTGGAGCTTTATACCAATCAGCCCATGGAAAGGGACCGATGGCCTATGTACTCCCTAATAATAATAATAATAATAATAATAATAATAATAATAATAATAATAATAATAATAGTAGTAGTAATAGTAGTCATAGTAATAATAATAATCATAATAATAATCATAATAATAATCATAATAATTTAACAATAATATTAATAATAATAATAATAATAATAATAATACTAATAATAATAATAATAATAGTGCTTCTCTGTCAATGGCTGATGCATTTCTGCACATGCGCCTCCATAATAATAATAATAATAATAATAATAATAATAATAATAATAATAATAATAATAATAATAATAATAATAGTAATACTTCCTCTAAGGCATACTGATGCAGCTGATGGCACGATCCGTTTCCAGACATGAGCCTCCATGCCCTTGCTCGAGGTGCTCCATCCCCACCTAGTCAGTCTCTCGACTGATTATAGGGGCCACAGATGGAGCTCCTGAGGGCAAGACTACACTAAGCCGAGGTTATTCCGCAGTCCCAACAACCTCTTGCAAAACGTTGCCGCATGTGCAAGTGCGTACACCAAGCATGGTTGCTAGAACTACCTCAAAACCCCACCCATAACAATTTGGTATCCGCTGGGTCCACGGGCTATCAACCGGCATAGCGGAGTTTAAGATCTTCGACAGGCGCCCAACGACCCTCCTCCCCAGCATCATCCACCAAATGGCTTTGAGTTGGCATCACAGTTTAAAGCCGTAAGGCCTTTGGGCTGGAGCTCTGATAAACAAGCGTGACTAAGTTTTTATCATCAGGTGTTACCCTCAAATATATCACAGTCAACACTCCGAGAAGAAAGATATAATAATAATAATAATAAATAATAATAATAATAATAATAATAGTGCTTCTCTGTCAATGGCTGATGCATTTCTGCACATGCGCCTCCATCGTCTCACCCGTGAGGGGAGTACGAAGAATTGACGATAAGCTCTAATGACACCCCCGCAAGGGCAGTTCCAACACTTCCAGACGGGCCGGTATGTTCAATGAAAATACTGGTCCACATGGATCGGTATGTTCAATGAAAATACTGGTGGCACCGACGGGAATCGAACTGGCGACAGGGCCCAGATGGTAGAACTTGACCACTGGGCTATCACGGTGTCCAAATAATAATAATAATAATAATAATAATAATAATAATAATAATAATAATAATAATAATAATAATAATAATAATAATAATAATAATAATAATAATAATAATAATAATAATAATAATAATAATAATAATAATAATAATAATAATAATAATAATAATAATAATAATAATAATAATAATAATAATAATAATAGGCTTCCTCAGACTATAGCATCAGATCCAGATCCTGGACATGTGCCTCCATTGGGTCACCGGGGTCAGCCGATCCCAACGCATTGTCAGAACACCAAACAGACATAGCAGCAACAGCAACAGCAGGGGCAGATGGGGGCTGTGAAGTGCATGAAGAGCTAGATGCGAGGGTGTTAGCTGAAGAGAAGAACTCAGAGACACTACGCTGCGCTCCCGAACCCCTCTCTCTAGCCAGGACGTCCACTCTGCGCGGACGGCCGCGCCGCGCAACATCAACGTCACTTGGGGGAGAGGGTGGGACAGAAGCTGATGGAACCTCAGTGAGGTCAATCACCTCCTCGCCCCCATCCTCCACCCCAAGCTCCTCCCTTTTACCCTCCCTAGCAGACCAACACTCAGACACATATGATCCAAACAACACATCCAACTTTGGAGGGGGACGCAACGCTGTAACCCCTAACAACGCAGCAAGCCTAAAGTTACTGCGGAAGCGCGACTTCCCCTGAAAAAACTTACAAAACAATCGTGATTGATCCACAGGCGACATATCATCCCAACCCTGCCGCACAGAGCCCTCCCGCTCCCGCCCAAGCAACACTTCCTCCACCACAACCTCACCGCCTACGACCTCACCACCCTCCCCACTCCCTCCATCCCCCTCAGCACCCCCCACAGCCATGCCACCGAGCCTCTGCATACTCAGCAACAGCTGCTTACGTCTCGCCTCATGCATGGGGCAATCCCATAAGAAGTGCGCAAGGGACTCATTGACATCATCATGACAACAGAAGCAGCGAGGGGACATGCCACTGACCAATTTGCTGCGGTACAACCGAAGGCGGTTGTTGCAGCTGAGCAACCTTCTCCGAAGCAGATTATAATGCGCATCATCAAGGGCTACCCATCTTGGGAACTCCTTAGTTCCAAAGACTTGTCTTAGGATGACTCGCAGGCCATCAGTAAGATCGCTGCCTGCCTCTCGCTTGTCCCACATCAGTTGCTGCACCATCTTGACGTCCTGCTGAAGGGCACACTTGTCCACAGTCGAACTCCAACCCTCGAGGTCCTTCTCTGAGCTATTTAGGAGCTCCTGAAGCCCTTGTTGTAGATCCATTGAGTCCCTGATAGCGCCTTCGGCCTCCGCAGTCCAGTCGGATTTGACTTGAGATGCGATGACAGGAAATCGCTTCTCCGGTAGAACACGCAGCCGTCCATAGAACTTCAGTTGCGCCGCCCGCCGCAAACGCTCCGCACTCAAAGAGCGCGCCAGAAAGAGTGTAATCCACTTGCTTGTCTTAGGGTTGATGCCGAGAATCATCCTCATGGGGCGCAGCATTGCTGCCTCCAGCTTGGTGAGCTGCGATACGGGGGCACGCCAGACATCGAAGGCGTACTTCAGCTTGGCCCCCACAAGTTGATTCCAGCACATGAGACGATACCTAGCTTGTATCTCACCTGCACACCACAAAGAGTACCAACCTGCGGTGGCGACTTCAGTGACACGCGTAGCCCGCAGGGCCTGCTCCTTCCACTTCAGGTCGTCGGTGATAACCACTCCCAGGTACTTGTACTGACTGGTGACACAAAGCTTCTGGCCGCGAAACCACACCACGGGCTCACCTCGCTCCCTGATACTTGGTCGTTTCGCCTTGCTCGACGTGTAAATGGGCATGATTTCCGTCTTGCCGGGCTTCAAGTTGACTTCCAGCCGGTAATCTTCCGCGAACTTGGCCACAACATTGACCATCTTCTGGAGCTCGGTGCGACTGTGAGCGATGAGGGCCACGTCGTCCGCGTATAGAAGTGCCTTGATGTCGTTCAGCCGCTTCACATCCGTGATCTTGAGGGCACTCGCCAGCCGATCACACAGCTCATCCATAAAGACGTTGAAGAGTGTGGGAGAGAGAGGGGACCCCTGTTGGACGCCTACACCCTCCAGTACTTCGGGGGTGAGTGCTCCATCAACTAGCACTTGCGACGAAGTCTGCTCGTAGCACCTGCGTAGCGTGCGCCAGAACTTGCCCCTTACACCCAGCTTCCAGAGCCTCTCAAATAGGCCATCTCTCCAAACAACGGGAAAGCCTTGCGTAGATCGACGAACAGGACATACGACTCCCGCTTCTGCTGCTGACGCCCCTTCAACCTCTGCCAAAGGGTAAAGACCTGATCCGTAGTGCGACGCCCCGGGCGGAAGCCTCCCTGCTCTGGACGTAGCTTATCCGGGCCATCCACGAAGAGCGTTAGACGAGTAGCTAATAAGGACAGATACAGCTTACCAAGGCAACTAATAATCGAGATATCCCTCCAGTTGTCAGGATCCGTAGGATCCCCACCCTTGGGGATATTGACGATGATTCCCTTGCCCCAAGCTTTTGGAGTCCTCTCGGCTTCTCGAATCCAGTTGAAGTACTGCGTTAAGTAGCCATTGATGTAGGCGCCGCCATACTTGAGCATCTCGTTCTTCACTTTGTCCTCGCCACAAGCTTTGTGGTTATTCAGGGCACGTTGCCTTGCAAGGACCT